>JAECWT010000215.1:5682500-5966913 GCA_018150885.1 Drosophila tristis | reverse complement strand
TGTGTGCATATAAATCAGGCCCAGCAGCAGAGGAAGTACTTAACTTGGCTTCGTAAGCAAACTACTCGAAGTAGTTCCTTGTTGCCTGCTGCCTGCTGCCTGGTGCGAGCACGGGCTGCGGTGTGGTGTGGGGTACGGAGCCCAGTCTGTGGATAATTCACAGAAAATAGGCATAGAATTTCTAAATGTTTCACAGCACATCTAAGTACGTGCAGCCCCTGCACGCTGCAGTTACATATGGCCAAGCGCAGGCCTAAGATTCGGACAATTCTTAAATTATTGCATAAAATATAACTTTATTTTTATGTTCTATTTTTTCTTATTTTTGCGTGCCGATCAGTGCACCATAATGCCCACAATCATCTATTTTTTTGCTGGTAACTTTTATCCAAATATTGGCACTAAAACTGCAGGAAATAAATTCGAGATCTGTGGCCAAAAAACTGCAGCAAAGTTAAAGAAAATCGTCTACAAATAACACACTACAGGACTTAGTCCTGGACTGCCATGGGACTATCGAAATATATGTATATTCCAAGCACACAACTGCTGCTGCTGCCAGTCACATGCTGGGCTGGCTGTGTAGTCAGTGTCGTTGCTGCTGGCAGTCAAGCACTCAAACTCCATTGGCAAACGAGCACCAGCAGGGAAAGGATCGGAAACAGAAGCAGAAAAAACAGCAGCCAAAGCAAAATAATAGAAAATGCAGAAACTAAAGAAAGGTAAAACGCCAGGTACAAAAAAAAAAAACACAATTAAAGGTGCAAAATTTAACCGACAGAGACGACTGTGCGATACATCGAGAATCCCTATCCGGACTATCGCGAGGGCGAGGCCGTCAGCTTGCAGGGCGGCGAAGGGTTCATCAAGCGGCTGATCGCCGCCTATGTGACGGCCATACTGGAGGCGCGTCTGCCCAGCCACGAGGAGCGCGGCAATCTGTATGTGGGCAGTGCCGGCATCGCGTACATGTTCTGGAAGCTGGCCGGCAGCGCCAAGGCGAGCGCTGTGTGCCCTGCGGCGCTGGCACATGCCAATGCCTACATACACCGGGCCAAGGGCAGGGCACAGCAGCTGCAGCAGCTGTCCAGCGAGCGCTTCTCGTTCGTCAATGGGAACGCCGGCATTTATGCTGTGTCGGCGGTTATCTCGAAGGCCTGCAACGACGACCAGGAGCTGGTCGAGGATCTGGCCAACTTCCGGCTGGGCATACCCGCCAGCAAGGCCAGACTGCAAACTCCAGGCGGATGCGACGAGGTGATGGCGGGACGCGCCGGCTATCTGGCCGGCTGCTACTGGCTGAACGATGTGCTGCAGGAGAAGTACATCACCGACGGGGAGGTCATCTCCATTTGTGAGATGATAATGGCCAGCGGTCGTGCGGCCAGCCAGACGCACAGCGGCCCCCTGCCGCTGATGTACACGACCCATGGCACCCACTATCTGGGCGCCCTGCATGGCCTGTGCGGCATTCTGCACATGCTGCTGGACAGTCCCTGGTTCCGCGAGGGTGGCGTCACACCCTCGGCCGATGTCGTCGCCGAGATCAAGCGATCCATCGACTACGTCGTCGGGCTGCAGACGCCGGAGGGCAACTATCCGTGCTCGCTGGAGGATGTGCGTTACGGCATCGACAAGCCACTGTGCCAGTGGTGCCATGGCGCCCCAGGATTCGCCTATATGCTGGCAAAGGCCTTTCTCGTTTTCCACGAGGCCACGTACCTGACGGCGCTGCGACGCGCCGCGGACTTCATCTGGGCCAAGGGCCTGCTCCACAAGGGTCCCGGCCTCTGTCACGGTGTGTGCGGCAACGGCTATGTGTTCCTGCTGCTCCACCGCCTGACCAAGGAGCCGCAGCACCTGTACCGTGCCCACAAGTTCATGCTGATGCTCAGCAATCCGAAGTTCTACAATGTCCACAAGTCACCCGACAATCCCCAGAGCCTGTACGAGGGCTCGGCCGGTGCCGTTTGCTTTCTGATCGATCTGCTGGAGCTCGAACAGGCTGCATTTCCTTTCATGGACGTCTTTCACGCCACACCCAAGGCGTAGGCTCGCCCTTGGAGCCCAGCCTTTTGCTAGTTTCTTTGTTTTTGGTTTGTTTTTTCGTTGATTTTATTTTTAAATTTTTATTCGGGCTGTGGCCGCATCTTGGCAGGCGCTCTCTCGGCTGACACATCAACATTTAGTTCGTTTCACATAACAAATATATAACAAACACACACACGCACACACACACACACCACACATACATGTGCTGCAAGTTGTTTTGTTAATGTTAATATCAAACGGAAATATACAAATAAACAGAACACACACCAAAGAAAACATTGGAAGATTATTGAAAACAAAAATCAAATCCAGGAGAATGCAACTCGAACAGGAATAACCACATTTGATCAGCAAAGCGGTACCGATAAAGCAAACACTTCTGATCAGAAATGCGGCTGCCGACAAAATGCGACGGAGCAAAATATTACACGCAGCCCATGGCACTGCACAGCGCACAGCCGAAACTCTCACAGCCCAACCAACTGCCAGTCAGCAGTCAGCGCAGTAAGCAGTGCAATGCAGTGCAATGCAGTGATTTAATCCGCACCTACTACACGTACACCCACACAAATCAGTAGTCAGAAGCGAAAGTACCCAAGCGAAAGCACGATTTATATATGTGTGCATGCATATATCAATATACATACATACAATATACAATACATATATCAATCGGGCTAAACGTCTGCGTGCGCTGGGCTCTGGGCTCTGACTGTAAGGATAATCCACAGACAATAGCGCGGCTATCCGGGCTTTCGACCCGCAAAATGTTGCACCCCTTGCAAGCGGGTTAAACGGTTTCGGGGGCTGTAAAGATAATCCACAGAACAAGAGCCAGCAGCGCCAGCACCATTCCTGCACCATTCCCACACCCATTTCAATCCATTCAGGTTATCCTTACGATTGCGCCCTACACCCACCACCACCCCCGTCTTGGTCTGGTTTCTTGAGCATGCCGCCATATCATCTTTTTTCTGCTCCTTGCTCTGGCTGCTTCCCTAAGCAAAGAGTCGCCTTAACAAGCAGCTGGGCCTGACATTTTCCATGCTGCTGCTGCTGCTGCTGCTGCTGGTGTTTCTGGTACTCGTCCTCGTGCTCGTCCTCGTAGTAGTTGCTGTTGGATATTATTTTCCCAACAGTTTTAGTTGCTTGTCGTGTGCAGGACTATTACCGTTAGTTGTTATAGCTCTTACTGTTGCTATTGCTGGCTGATGTTGTTGCTGTTGCTGTTGCTGCTGTTGCTGTTGCTGTTGGCACTTGACACTAAACGAAAATGAAACTGAAAATTGCTGGTCGAGCCGCAGGCGTCGACAGCCCTAAAACAGAAGCAACAAACATGGGCGCGCGGGGCAGCATCTATTTGCTTACAAAAATCCAAGGCCCACACCGAAGCCTGCATGTCCTTTCTGCACAGCACAGCCAGCAAGGTACCAGCAGATCTTCCAGACACATGTACATTTGGATCTATATAATGCAAATCTACCAAATGTTGATCTGTTTCCTGCCCAATGGCTGGCTGCCCTTCGTTCCACGCAGAGTTGGGCTTAGCAATCATTTTAGATCCCAGATTTAGTCGGCAGCTTTTCTTCGAGGATCAACAGTGGCTACACATGGCGCAGGGCGTAGGGCGTGCGCGTACTGTTTGTTATCAGTGTTGCCAGAGTGCATATGCCGCTGCTGCCTTTACTGCTTGCTGCCTTTACTGCTTGCTTCCTTCTGCTGAAAGGCAGTGCTGCTGTGTGTGTGTGTGTGTGTGTGTCCTTACAGTTTCGCAGCCACTTGAGAAAGTTCTCATGCCTTCTCCCTCGCTCCCTATCTGTGTGTGTGTGTGTGTGTGTGTGTGTGCTATCTCTGCCGCTGTGTGTGTGCTCTCTCTCTCGCTCTCTGTCTCTCCCTGCCGCTTTGTGACTTGGAGTTTGTCTGCTTTCTGCGGGGGTTATTTATAGCTGTCGCTCGTTTGTTGTGCGTATTTTTTAATAAGTTGTTTTTGCCTGTCGCTCGGTTTATATTTTGCATAAATTATGTCAGCCTCAACACCCCAGCCCAGCCCAGCCCTGCCCCCTCCTCTGATGGCCAGCAACTACACCAGCTGCCGTCCCCACCCCACCCCCGCGTATGTGCTTACCACTGTCACTGCTGCCACTCCACCGACAACCGCCTACCGCCTCCTCCACGGTGCTCTTCTTGGCTATTCTCTCCCCCCCTCATTTGACAGGGGGAGAGAGCGGAGGACAACACTTTAAAGTTTTAATGGAACTGCACACTAGCCTACATGGCTGCGGGTTTTGGGCTCGTGGTCTCTCCCTCTCTGTGCCTCTCCCTCTCCCTCTCTCTCTCTCTTTCTGTGCTTTATTAATGAGCTGTGCGCCAAATTAAGTTTAATATGTGTGTGCCATAAGTTTGAATGTTTAAATGTTGTCCATAGCCGCCGCCGCCGCTTCTCATCCAATCTCTCCCGCTCTGGCTCCCTCTCCCACTCTCGCTTTGACATTTATCATTTATAATTGTTTCTACTGTGGCCAAAGGATTCGCCGCTCGCCGCTCGCCCCTCTCCACTCTGCTCTGACTCCCTGATGCAAAAGTGCTTTTGGGTTTTGGTTTTGGTGTTGGTTTCGCTTTTGGTTTTATTTCTCCTGCTTCGTTTTTTGTTGTGCTGCTTTTTTATTGCGGCGGCAGGGCTGGCAGGGCAGGGCCAGTGGGCGTGAAACGATGGCTGCTGTAACGGTTACTTTGTACATGAATATTTTGACATGCATTAAATCAGTCAAGCATTAAGCCACTTTGAGCCACTCCGCCACTCTGCTTCCTCCTGCTTTGACTTCTTCGGGCGACCCTCTCGCACGCTCACTCTCTGCCAAGCTGCTCCCAAGCTGCTCCTCTCTCTCTCTCTCTCTTTTCCGCTGTTTTCATTTTGGGTGTCACCAGAGGGGTGAGGGCGGGCGGCGGTGTGCAAATGCAGGCCACTGCAATCTGCTTCTGCTTACATTTTAAACCCAAGCTAAGGCGTTGGCATTAATCAAAACAATAAAATACACGAAAAAAAGCGTAATAATAAAGAGATTAAAAACAAAAAAGAGACATTAAAAATGTGGGCAAGCACATAGAGAAACAGAGAGATAGAGGTAGAGAGAGAAAGATAGATAGAGACTCTGCTTGCTATCTGCAATGCTGCTTGCTCTCTGCAATGCTGCTTGCTCTCTGCAGTTCAGAAATCCCCCAAGCAAAAGGCTATGTGGCATGCACAGAAACAAGCGGATAGATGCCATCACATGTACATATGTACATGCACATAGCAGGACTATTATCTGAACTATGTACATATCTATAATCTATTGGAAAGTCAAGTCCATCACGGCTTATATTTTGCATTTCAAATGGCTAAAGAAAGTGGCGCTGTTAGGTTTTAATTTGTTTTCTCTGATTGCCAAATAGTTTTCATTTCATTGTCTTGCCTTTTCTTCTCTCTTCTCTTCTCTCACGTGCAATGCAAACCTTTGGGCAGCTTTCTTTTGGGTAGTTTTCTTTCTATTGGGCAGCTCTTCCACTTGTTGTCCACTGCCACTGATGTAAGCTGCTCTACTTGTTGTCCTTCCTCTGATTAGATCTGTTCCACGTGTCGCGTCCTTGCTTTGATTTGGATCTGTTCCACGTGTCGCGTCCTTGCTTTGATTTCCCACTCCTGTGCTGCTTGTTATCCAGCTCTGATTTCCCTTGCCCTAGATTCCCCAAGATCTACTGCCTGTCTTGGCCTGTCTCCCTCCTCTCCCTGTGCCTCTGCCTCTGCCTCTCTCAGCCCGGATATACCTCAACTCTACGAGCCACACAATTAATGGCCCCCCCGACAGACGCAGACTTGGCGCTGGGCCCTGGGCCCTGGGCGCTGGGCGCAACAACAGTTTACTGAGAATTTATGTGCCCAGAAATTTGCACATGTTAATTGCTACAAGAAGGCAGCCCTGACGTTGCACGGGCATGGGCCATGGCTTAGGGCTGGTGTGGGGGCAACGGCTAACGGCTACTCAACGCCATTACTAACGGGCCAGTGGCCAACGACGTCATGACGACGTCCGGTGACGCCGAAAATGCTGCGCGCACAAAATTTATGGATAATTTATCGAATTTATTTATTTTGTTTTTCGCTTTTCAGTTGCCGCAAATATACCCCGTGAGCCCAGCAGAGCATTGGGGCATGTTGAATGTCACTTTTACACTGCAGGAAGCGGCTGGCTGTACACTAGAATATATTCTAAATCAGCCACAACCTTATACTGAGCTTAAGCAACTCGGGAAGTGACCTGTGGCACACCTTGGATAAAAGCTAAAGCTGCATTTATTTTTATACTATATTATTTAATATTTTATGACTTACATTTACTGAATATTAACTGCAATGAAGCATAAATATGGCAGCCAGCAATGTTCCCTTCCGCATTTAATATCGATTATTTATCGATTAATGGGCATCTAATAGTCGGAAATGTTTTCGACTTTGGATTCTTTTGCTTGTGTTTACTTTCAGATTTTCTTTTTAAATTTAGCTTGTAACAATTTTTCATAATTTTGCCGTTGGCATAAATCAGGCAGCGATAAAGAGAGGGGAGAGGGTGGGAAGAGAGTGGTGAGAGAGAGAGAGAATGCGGGAGGGAGAGGGAGACATATTTCTAGACATTTGTTTTAGGCAACAGTTTTGCAGTCACCGCACACACATTTCCCCCCACATTTTCCTCGCTCCCCTCTGCTCCCACTATTCGTGACTATTTTTTTTTTTTTTTTATTTTTCTACTAACAAAAGCAAACAAGGATTACAAAAAATGATAAAGGCGAATAGAGAGTGCAGAGTGGAGAAGGGTGATGGGTGTGATGGGTGGTGGATGGGTGGTGGATGGGTGGTGGATGGGTGGTGGGTGGTGGGTGCTGCGAGGTGCCTGGCCTGGTAGGTGGAAGAAGCGTAAGCGAGCTTGAGCGACGATGTCTGCCACAATTACGACAGCAGCAACAGCAGCAGCAACAACAGCAAAAACCCCTCTTCGGTCGTCGTTCTCGTTGTCGGTTATTACCGTTACTCTTTGGCGTCTTTAATTAAGGCCTGGCCAAAAGGAGGTGGCCATGATGTGACAAGGGGACGCAGCAGGAGCAGAAGCGGCAGCAGTAGCGGCAGCAGAGAAATTGTAATTTGTTTGTAATTAATATTCTGAGGTTTATGCATTCAGCGAAATTCAATTTCATGTGCATTCAGCGTGTTCCTGGAGGGGGGGGCGGGCGAGTGGAGTGGAAATGCAGATACGGTCACACTGAATTCACGCAAATGCCATGGAAAACGGTGCCTTGGCATTCGGTTTGAATTCGGTTCAGTGGGGGAGGGAAACACTGCACCTCACGGAAGTGGAATGCAGTGAGGTAATATCGGAGGCGACCCTAGCGACATTCTGCGGGGCGGGTGACAGCGACTAACCTGATTACATTCCCTCATGTTCAATGAACAAAAGACTCGAGCTCAAAGCAATATTTAATACTCGACGCAACAGCCAGGTATTTGCATTCATCAGCGGGGGAACAGGCAGGGCATTCATTAATAATTCATTGATGATTCACTCCTGAGGCATTCATTTATTAATTGGTATGTGCATACTTATGTACGGTCTCACTAATTCTGTAATCAATTAGCTTCACCGATGCTGCAAGTGTGCAAGAAAAGGTAACACCGGCGGGGTGCCACATGCCCAACCATCCATCGATGTGCATTAAGTGGCATGTGGAAGTGGCACTCGAACCGAACCCAAGAGGCACAAAAGGCAGACTACCCAATTAGTGTGCATGTGTGCATGGTCACACTCAACACTAAGAACGGTCACACCAAATGGAAATTATCGCAAATCAACGCTCGATCAATGATCGATCCTCACACGACAATCAAACTGAAATAAAAGTTTCAAATATTTGCAGGGGATTACCCTGTAAGTCGGAATTATAATTATTGTTCAAGTACTGGACTCACCTTACGCTTGCTTGCTGTACGCGGCGGTAGGGGGGCACTCTCAAGTGGCGGCGCTGCCAACTGTTGGTTAACTGTTTCTATGCCTCTGCTTTGGCAGGATAACAATGCAGGAATCTCTTTCTGTTTCACTTTCTGTTTCACTTTCGTTTGTTTTGTTTTGTTTTGTTTTGATTTTGATTTTGGTTTATGATTTATGTTTTCAGTGCACCAATTTGATGGAATGCGAATATTTAATGATATTTACACTAATGTTGTTGGTTGTTCTGCTGCTGCTGACGGCCACGCCGCTTGCACGTGGCGGCTCTGGCTACCGCCGATGACCGCATGGCTATTTGTCTCTAACAATTCGCACACACACAGACACTGGCACACACGGCTCTTTGGGCAGATCTCCAGGGCAGATCTCCACTCGCACTTCTCTCTCAAACACTCGAAAAAAAAATACAAGACAAAGCGGGGACTGTCACAGGTTTTTTGGGTTTTTTGGGGATTTTTGGCACACGGCGAATGAATTGAAATGTCGCGATTTGGGTGGACCTCCTCTGTGTGCTGTCGGCTGTGCGATTTCCTCGATGTTTTTGGGGCTCTTTCGTCCGCGCAGCATCCGTTGGGGCTTGGAATTGGTAAACAACTGAGTGGGTCCTCAGTGTTGGGGCTGTTGGGGCTGGTTCTTCGCGCAGCATCCGTTGGGCTTTTTCGAATTTGTGCGGTCGAATTTGTGAATCCAGCGGCATGCCATGTTGCTGTGAACATAACAGGTAAGTGTGTTCAGTGCGCTGCAAAGTAGCACACTTTGAACCCTACTTTGTACGCACCCTGCAGCTGTTATTACCCATGTGGTTACAGCCGCATGTCGAGTTATTACAGCAACATGTTATGTTAACATCTGCAGTTGCCAGTGTACCCACACTCACCGTACTAACTGAATAACATATCGACTTATCGGAACCAGTTCTTTATGTACAAAACGACGCATTTATCGCACAAAAAATACCGAAAATTGTTCGAAAAAATTGAACATTGGATATGATAGTGATAGTCGCAAAACCGTCGATAGTAAAGGCTAGCAGTAAAATATCGATACTATCGATAGTGCCCTCGATGGTTTGACACTACGACAAACTACGTGGCTGCGAACGGGCTGGCAAAATATAGCAATTACCTGGGCAAAAAAACATACAAACTCGAGGTAACAACATGCAACCGATGCTCGCCAAGCTGCTGCTGACTTTGTGCGGCCTTTGCCTGCTGGCCACCGCCGGCCAGGGCTTTATTGTCAGCGTAGATGCCCACAACGAGGAGTGCTTTTTCGAGAATGTCGAAGGCGGCACCAAATTCGGTGAGTGGCACTATTCCGAAGCCCTCCCCGTGCACTATTAATCTGGTTGATCTCTGTTCCAGGCGTCACTTTTGAGGTAATTGATGGCGGCTTCCTGGACGTGGACATTAAGATCAGCGGCCCCGAAAACCATGTGATGCACGAGAGCGAAAAGGAGTCGTCCGGGAAGTACACGTTTGTGGCACCCGCCAAGGGCACATACACGGTCTGCTTCAATAACGAGCGCAGCAGCATGACCCCCAAGCTGGTCATGTTCTCCATCGATGTGGGAGAGGCGCCGCAGCGTGCACCGGGCGCACCTGGCGAGGAGGAGGTCGGTCACACCAAGCTCGAGGACATGATCCGTGAGCTCTCAGGCACGTTGACCAGCGTCAAGCACGAGCAGGAGTACATGCACGTAAGTCCTCCCCCCCGCCTAATCTTCGCGGTCAATGAACTGATTAAATGCTTGCAGGTGCGCGATAAGATCCATCGATCGGTGAACGAGAGCACCAACTCCCGTGTGGTTTTGTGGTCGACTTTCGAGGCACTCGTCCTTATTCTGATGACCGTGGGCCAGGTCTACTATCTTAAGCGCTTCTTTGAGGTCAAGCGCGTTGTGTAATGAAAACAAAACAAATAGGAATGGCGCGGAGCGGAGGCACACCACCAGGGGGTGGGTGTGGTGGGAAACTAGCTGTCTCAGTCTAATTTAAATGAATGATTAACATCTTTTTGTAATAAACCTTAAACAACAACAACAACTAAACACCAACAAGATTAGACATTTCGTTTGAAATTCATGATCTGGCCCCGCACTGCCGCCAGCAGTCTGTTTTATCGCCAGCCAGCGAACGCCCCATGTAGAGGATGCAGTCTGAGTTTTCCATTGTCTTCCTGCAAGACAAGTTAACGCTCGAAACATAATTTAAGTTCGCCAAAACTGCATTTGAATTCGTGGTCTGCCTGTTGTACGCTTTCCAGCACTGCCGCAAACAGCTGCCGCCGGCTGTAGCGTCGTCCTTGTCTAACGCCAAACGTCTTGTTCTCAAACTGATGGGACACGACCATGATGCAATTATAAAAGGTGGTCTCGTCGGCTGCCGAATCATTCGGTTTTAGTCCCTGAACGTTCAGTGCGTGCTCGATTGTTTCGGCAGCCTTAACCCTTGTGCACAACCAAAATTACGTATTGTATGTAAAAATGTTAAACAAATATTGTTAATGGCTCCGAAACAGTTCAAATTAATTTAGATATAAAAACGTTTTATTTTAAGATTAGAATTTATTTTCGAATTAAGAGCCTTAACAAAGGAATATCTATTCAAAAACGAAAGAAACGTTTAATTTGAAATTCAAAATTCTTAAAAATTAAATTATAAGAAAACATCAACTCTTCGCATTATAACAGACAACTTTAAGCCCCATGGTCCATCTGAGGGTTAATCCACACGCTCTATTGTTGTTTCACTCACACCTACTGCGCCGAGTCCTTGCACTCGCACTTATTGTAAGCAGTGTTGAGGGACTACTTTTGCCGACGAGACCACCTTATATGATTGCATCATGGAAGAGACCACCTTATATAGTTGCACCATGGCCCAGCCATCGATGAGACCGTTGGCGCGAATCAACCTGCGCAAATCTGTTTTACACGTTCCGCCGTTGAGTCGCGTCATGGGATGCAATATCAGCAGCGAGAAATGGCCCCAGGAGCAGCCGCACATGCCCAGCACCGCTACTGGCATGGGACTGCTGTGCCAATGCCGCCAGCTGGAGAAGCCTCGGGTGCAGGTGAATCTGGAGAAGTTCGTCGCCCTATCCGACAGCTTTCCCGCTAAGGTAAGCCGAGTCTTTCCAGCAACTCGTTCAACTCCGGGCCGGGCTTAGCTTTCAATCCCAATCTGCAGTTTGGGACCGACACCTGCCGTGTGAGGGAGCAGCCGGTGGGCCGCTTCGCGAACATCCTGGGGCAGGTGGCCTCCGCGTATCCCGTTATACACGAGCGCACCCTGCTGCTATACATCAGCTTTCTGGAGCACAAGCTGAAGTTCGGCAGCAGCCGGGAGAAAAGCGAATACGAGGGCATGTCCCTGGTTGGCTTTGTCCAGCGTTTGCTGAGCAAACGATGCGTGTGCTTCTTCGGCGGCGGGGACTACTACCGCCTGCTGAACGGCAGCGATGGGTACGAGGGCTTCGAGTCGGTGGGCACTGCGCTGGAGGTGCCACCGCTGCTGCTGGCCGATGTGCTCAGCTACGACGAGATCAAGCTGGCGGCCCTGCTCTATGTGTCCACGCACTCGGAGTTCATCAACAACGGACGCCGCTCGAATGCCGGCGCGGTGACGCAGAACAAGACAAGCATCGAGAGGGAGGGCGTCATCATGGGCCTGATCGGTGCCCGCTTCGAGCGACCCAATGTGATGGAGTACCAGGACATAATCATCTCGCCCGCACAGAACATCGAGGCCAATGGCTATGGCTTCCACACCAGCGAGACAGCCACCCGCGCCTCCGACTACCGGCGGCTGTGGTGCGAGTTTTACGAGGAGCCCAGGGACTTTAAATACACGGAGGCCGCTGTGGATGGCGATCGCTTCTCACGTGCGGGCCCCGGCGGCCTCATCTTCGATAATTTGATCATGAAGAAGCGCTACGCCATCAGCTTTGATACCCTGCTGCTGGAGGCGCAAGCCCGTGGGGTGGCGGCGGGCAAGCCCGCCTACATCCACGTCGTGGGCATCGGCCTGGGCGTGTGGAAGATCATCGAGAAGCAGGAGGAGCTCTTTCTGGAGTCCTTTGAGGAGCGGCTGCTGGCCCTGGGCGAGCGTCTCAGCCACATCGGTGTGGTGCACTTCTCCTGGTTCCATATGAAGCGAGTGCGCAGCCTGCACGACGGCGCCACCATGCCGCTGACGGGCATCCGCATACGCATCTCCAGCCGCAATCCGGCCGACAAGCTGGACGTGGATATGCTGCCGGTGGTGACCTATGCCTGGGATGGCAATGCCCTGCCCGGCAACGAGTTCTGGGCGGTAAGTGACTTCCTGCCATAGTTGGAGCCCTGCCCATTGTATGATTTTGCAGGGTCGTCTGGTCGGCACTGGCGATCCGGCGGCTGCCTGCTCCACACTCATCGCGGAGCTGCAGAATCCCCACATCAATGTGGACTACATGAGCGGCCAAAATCTGCACATTGCCTCGCTTGAGCACGGCCTGCTGCACATTGGGGAGTACGCCCGGCGCGTGACCGGCACCACGGATGTCTAGAGCGCGGTTATATCTACACTCCCCCCAAATATCACATCTAATCTCACGTCCACACTCTGCCAGATTTGTTTTGCATTTTTGTACTTTTTTTTTGTATTTTTGTATTCAATTTAATAAACTTTCGAAATGACTTTAAAAATGAGAGCCATTGTAGCCACAGATCCTAAGCCCAAAGATCTCTTTTATGGGGGGATTGATATCCATTGTTGCCATGAAATTGGAATTATTGTTGGCCGATTTTCATCATGTTCATGAGGACACAAATTGTTGGGTTCTGTTTAAGGTATCCTTGTATGCAATTTAGAGCTCACGATAGATGCATCTAGATTCAAATGTTTCGTTGATTCAGGCAGCTATGGGCATCCATCCACACATCAACTATTAAGCAAAAATCAAAACTTTTACTTTTATTGTCGTTTATTTATACAGAAGGGACCCCCCAGAACTCAAGCCATTTGCATGACACATGATCCTTAGTCATCGAATCGTGGACATGCAAAATAGGTGACATGGGTACAGGGGGTACATGGTTATAGGGGGGGCATGGCTATAGGGGGTACATGGCTATAGGGGGGACATCTGTAACATGATCTTTCCTGGGAATAATTTATGGGAAGCTTTTGGGGACAGACAGTTCATCTAAACAAAGGTCTAGACTCTAGAGCAGAAATCTGTATGTTTATTTTGTCGTTAAGCTAAACAAACGGCAGAGTCCAGAATTCCCTTTACTGCTCCCAAAAATATGCTTGTCGCGGCAGTACGAGGGCAAAAGAACGGAGTGGTTGGGTGCCCCGTGGCGGGTTTTACTTACTCTTAAATAAGTTCTTTGTGCCCAGGATCTGTTCTGCTGCTTCTGTAGTCCAAGCAACGTCCTTAACTTTTGTCTTTAAAGGAAAGATCAAATCTTTAGCCAGCATCAAATGCGATAAACATTAAGTGGGGGGTGCCCCACACGCTCATGGATATCAATTGTCTGGGCGCCAAGAAATACGAATAATCTGTGGGAAAATGTAAACATTAAATGCGAATGCGAATGCAAAAGATCTAAAATAAACAAGGCACCGCTTCGCTGAGCCTCAAGCTGAAACACGATATTGCGACGGATAATATTTAAAGGAAGCTTTTTGGTCGGGCAGCAAGGGGCAAGGAAGCAAAGGAGCTAGAAAAAGTAAAACTATGATATACGAGTAATATTATTTGCGGGTCTCTCCCCGTGAGAGTTGCCAACGCTGAAATTTTTGTTTGTTTTTTCTTTTTGTTTTGCTTATCGTGAATTAAGCTGGGAAATAAATATAACCATTTCTTATGTGCTGAGAGGGGGGCACTTGAATGAACCCACATATAAGCACATACATGCATTCATATTTATATATGCATTTACATATGTATGTATTTAGTCTTTTATGTAGTCTTTTTGATGCCATCAAAGGGCCCGCATTTGTGCGAGTATTTTGTGAATGAAGAATGAAAAACAAAACTATTCGGTTTTTGTGTGTGTTTCGCGTTTAACCATTATTGATTCCGTTTATTGAAATTGAATAGAATTATTGGCTGTCAAACGACAGAAATATATATTATGATATTATTGTATGGTATTTTTTTTGTATATAGATAGCAACAAGTAACACAAAAATTCCCCATTTCCCATTCCCCATCCCAGTCCAGTCCGTCATCCCAGTCCGTTATTCCAGTCCGTTATTCCGTTCGCTTTTTTCTTCTTTTTTGTTTATCGTCATTTGCTCTATGCCTAATGATAACTCGCATATTTATTTGGGAGTTCGTGCGCATACAATGAATGCAATTCCGAATTACTCCACCCCATAATTCTCTTTCGATTTTGTAACATTTTTGTCATCTTGTTTTGTGTGTGTTTGTTTGTGTGTGTGTTTGTTTGTGTGTGTGTTTGGCATTCTGTCATATTCCATTTAAATATTAAAAATTATCATTTAAGAATGTGTGTGTGTGTTTTTGCTATATTAATATATAATATATATATTTATGCTAGTCAACTTATTAAATATAAATCGCTTTTCTTTATGTGTATACATCGGAAACATCATATATTGAAAACAATGATATAACATTCACAACAATTTATGTTTTTCATTTTTGTTTAACTATATTTTAATTATAATATTATATTTATGGGCTTGCTCCATACTATCAACAATACACTCACGGTACTCCCCCCAACAACAACATCTTAATAATCATTTAGAAGAGAGCAGCTATAAAAAGTACCCGCTACCCCTACATATAGCTCGCTCTCTCTCTCTCTCTCTTGCTCTCTTTTTCTTTTCTTTCATTTCTTTTTTTCTTTGAGTTTGCTGCACAAATTTATATGTACAAATGCGGGGGGGTGGAGGGTGTATATATATATATATATATATATATATCTTATATATCGTCAACATATTTGTTTTTTTTTTTTTTTGTTCATTTCTTTAGGTAATTAGTGCGAGAAACAGTACGTTACGGTATTAAAATCGAATAAACGAGCACACAACAATTGTTCATACTATATGTAATATGCCTCCAAATATGTATTGTATGTATGTATTGTATGCATGTATGTATGTATTGTATGTTTGATAAGGTATGCTTTAGTCAAAAGGTATAAGTAGGTAGGTATCGTTAACATTATATGTAGGATATATGTTAGCACATATACATATATATATTTTTGTTAGGGGTGAGGGGACGGGTATATAATAATGTTTCTTGTAAATGTGGATAAATGGCGTAAATGGTGATGCTTAAGTAACGGCTTCATTAATATTATAGTTACTGGTGGAGGGCGGGGGGTATGCCGAGGTTAGTTTAGGTTTATGGCAAACAGCACTAAAAGTTGACATGGCAAACAATTGTAAAATGAGGATCCGTGCGCTTCAAACAAAACAATCAATATAAAAATAAAAAAAAAACTAATTATAAATTAATTTATAATATATGTAGTTTCTGTTCCTATATATATATATATATATGTATATATAATTAATTCTTTAACAGCGATAACAAGAAAAATCACTTGTCTTTCCAATTTGTTTTATTGTACGTGGTACGTGGTACGTCATTCTTTGGAGGATGCTTGAGGCGTGGGGCGGTGTATGGTTGGGCGGGGGACGACCCAGCGCCAGCGCTAGCGCCAAAACCCCTCCTATACCGTATATTCTATTCTATTCATCGTAATCGGCTATCATGAGGCCGCGCTTACCAAAGGCCCCCATGCCCATGCCCATGCTCATGCCCATGCCATGGTGTGGCCCATCTATGCCATCGAACAGGTCACTGGTAGCCGAGCTATTCAACGAGTTCAGTGTCACATTAAACGATCCACCGCCGTTGCTGTGGAAGCGCTCCTGCAGCTCCTGCTGTCGCTTCAAGCTGTTTAGCTCATCCCGCAGCGTCTTATTGGTCACACGCAGCTTGTCCGCCTCACGCAGGCCCTCGCGTAAGCTGTACATACAAAAATATATGTATCTCTCACTCTCTCTCACTCTCCTCTCCCGATCTCTGTTTCTGTGTACTCACTTGTCTATCTCGCCCTGCATGCTCTTGATGTACTCACAGGCCTTGATCAATATCTGCGACTTGGAGTCGTTGGGCGGCGTCCGTCCATTGGCGCTCTGGTTGACTCTCAGGCCGGGACTGGTGCTGGCCTCGCTGGTGCTCGAACTGAGGCTAATGCTCACCGGCTCCATTTGGCCATTACTTGGTGGCGGTGGCCGGTAGCGGCTCCCCTCAATGGGCAGCATCTCCTTCAGCTTGAAGATCCAGCAATTGATTTTGTCGCGACGTCTACGCTCCACCTCATTGTGCGTGGCACGACGCTTGTCGTCCCGCTTCTTGTACGCATCCAGTTTGGAGGTGGCAGTGCCAGACATCGTTGTACCAACCGCACTGGCCGTGCTACACGCACCTGCACCTGCACCTGCACCCCTCCTCCTCCTCCTACTCCTCCTCCACCCACATGCTCCTCGATTAGTTTTAGAGCACGAATTGTGTTTGTAGTTGTGGCGGCTGTTGGGGGTGCAGCGGCGGCGGCGGCAGCCGCTTTGGCTATCGTTGCCGCCACAGTTGGTTTCGGTGTTCCTGATGCTGCCTCTGGCGTTGCAGTCGCATTTGTGGAGGGATTCCCGTCACTGCCGCCATTACTCACGTAGAGGATGTTCGTGGACGATGTGCAGAGCTTATTTACAGTGAGACCACAGCGGTCGCTCATCGAATCCGGCTCCAGTTTGATGGTTGCCTTTGGTGGAATGGTCTGGGTTTGAATGTGGGTCGTCTGGGTCTGTGTATGGGTATGGGTATGTCCATTGAGGTGCATGGGCGAACTGATGGTGGTGTCCTTCACCAGATATATCTCACAGCCAGTGGGCAGCTGTAGATTGCTTGGCAGCAGCGAGTTCAAATCCATATCGGGCTCCTGCTTGATGGCATAATACTCCTGCGACTCATCCGAGTTCTCGTCACCGCAGATGGTCAATAGGATCTGGGCACCCCCACTGCCATTGCCGGTGCTGGTGAGGAACAGGCTCTGGCCGTTGCCAAACGAACTGGCCAACAAAGCATCGGATAGGTCACTTGCAGTCGTTGCTGTTGTTGTGGTCGTTGTTGCGGCAGTTGCTTTTGGTGCACCCGCTCCTCCTGTTGCGGCATCGATGTCCAGCCCCAGGTCCAGGCGTTGACGTTTCTTGGCGTTCATAGCGTCAACGGACGTTCGACTGTTGTCATCTGGCAGGCAACGAAATCTGCTTTTGTTTCTCTGTTTTCGTATACTTTCTCCAGCGCCCAGCTCACGTAACTCTAATCGGGTTGGGAATCGGATCGAATGGGATCGGTCCAATTGGAGTTTGTGGTTCCCCAGGCCCGAGTCGCGCTGGCACTTGGCCTGGCACTCTTCTGCGCTGCGAATGCAGCAATGCGTGCTGTCTGCCTGCCTTGATTTGGATATTAACTGCCGCGGTGGTGTTTGGCCACCAGGTTCTTCGCGATTAGATGGCTCAACGGCGACTTTTGACGCATTTGCGTTGCCATTTAATAACACGAATTGTTAACAACAACGATTGTTTGGTAGAGGTGTCAAACCATCGAGGGCACTATCGATATTTTGCTGCTGGCCTCTACTATCGATGGTTTTGAGACTATCAGCACTAACCATACAGTATATAGATGTGCCAGTTCATACAACGAAAGCGTCGCAGCTCAGTTTGTCCCAGCGTACCTTCCCAGACCTTCGGCGGTCTGGGACCATTCGGCTGGGGTGGGCTGATGACGTCACACGAGCCGACTTGGCCTGAGCAAGTCGCATTTTCGATGTGTTCGATTCATGTACGACATGCAAAAGCAAGTCGATAATTGCAATTGTATGTGTGGACATAGACAAAATAAATTTTTAGTTTTGGTTTAAAGCGTTTTGACGTTGTTTGAGTTTCGTTTCCAGTTTACGTAAATGTGTGTGTGCCATGTATTCACACATACTATGCTTGTGTGGGTTCTACAATTTTTGGCCGCTTGAATTGGTTTTTCGTTTTGTTTTGAGGGCTGATGTGATGTAGCGACCTGAGCTGACCTGCCGCAACATAAATGAGGAATGGGCAGAGTGGGTGGGGGTGGGAAATAAATACAATATATAAAAATAAAGGATGTTATCTCTGCTCATATCTCCTAAACTAAAATTATCTTGAAAATTAGATTCACTAAAGCTCTGGAAAATTTGCTACTAGATATGTACATTTATTTTATTCAAAGCGTTCATAAAATATTTTTTCGTTTTGTTTTGAAATGCTGTTGTTGTGACGGCCGCGCCGGGTATTTCTGCCATTCTTTTTTATGCTAGCCTTTGCCTCTGCTTTCGGCTTCGTCAATGCCTCGACCCGCGTCGAGTCGAGCGACAGAATACGCCAACAAAATATTAAGTCTGACGATGGGAATAGGTCAGGGCCCGATTAGCAGTTGCCTTGGGCCCACCCATGGGCTAGGTTAGGTTAGGTTGAGGCGGCTATCGGGATCGTCAGAGACCCGACACACCTAGGCCAGTTTCGGCCCATTGTGATACCGCATATATCGTTCCCTCCTCCCTCGTGAGACACTATGTTATCCATTGTCCCATCCGGATGCCCTTATGAAGCCTGCGATCCGTCTGGGACTGATTGTAGACATGTCCGAAATGTCAATTAGAAAAGGAGCGCCCAAGTATTGAAGTCTCCTTCTACTGAGAGCCGGACAGGAGCAGAACAGGTGTTCCACAGTCTCCTCCTCGTCCTCATCTCTACAGCTTCGACCGAAGTCGTTAACCCATTGGCTAACACAAACAATTTTTGAAAAAACAAAACTCCAAATAGTGGATAAAAAATATAATAGCCACTGATAAACATATAAATTTAATGTATGTTTGATTAATTTGAAAGTTTTTTATTTCAAATGAAAAGTGAAGGAACAGGCGTGAAAAAATGGAGGGCCCCAGATTGATGGTTGCACTGGGCCCGGTTGGTTGATCCGGCCCTGAATAGGCCGAAAAAAAGGAATTTATTGACAAAATTGCAAAGTCGCAAACCGCGACATTTGCACAATTTTTATGTACATGCACATTTTATTTAGTATATACATTTCTAAAACAGGGATATGTATATTTAAGTGTGCAATATCGTGGAGGCCAAATAAATCTTTCAACTAATCACGATTGAAAGTAACTTAATATCAAAAAAAAAAAAGTGCAATAAAATAAGTCAAAAAATTAACATATTTTATTTTTATATATTCAATTTATTTTCCACCCCCACCCACTCTGCCCATTCCTCATTTATGTTGCGGCAGGTCAGCTCAGGTCGCTACATCACATCAGCCCTCAAAACAAAACGAAAAACCAATTCAAGCGGCCAAAAATTGTAGAACCCACACAAGCATAGTATGTGTGAATACATGGCACACACACATTTACGTAAACTGAAATCTCAAGCAACGTCGCGACGTTTAAAACCGACACGTCGGTTTCGGCTGCTAAAAATTATTCTATGCATACAATCATATATTTTGGAGTGTACACGTACACAACACATGCATGCTTGCTGCCAGTCGGCTCGTGTGACGTCATGAGCCGAACCCGGCCATTCCCAGAGCCGAAGATCTGGGAACGTACGCTGCAAACTCAGCTGCGACGCTTTCGTTGTATGAACTGGCACATCTATATACTGTATGGTTAGTGCTATCATCGAGCTATAGTCGATGCGCTTTTGATATATTTCCATGCGATAGTTTTTTGACCTGGCCGAAAATATTAACAAGAATGATATTAACATCAACGGGAACTAGTTTTGTGCGATAAAAATGTCTTAATTTTGAAAATAAGAATTAAAGACCACAATCCGATTTTGTAATTTTTTAAGCTGTAATTTTTTCTGTGATTTTGTGGTTGGAGGTTTGTTTTTCACATAAGTTTTAAGTGAGCTTTCGATAACTTACTTTTCCACTGAAACGAAAATATTTTTGATGGTTTTGCAGCCCTAAGTATATTGTCAACAATAGCCAAAGTCAAGATGAGACCTGCTTTAACGGTGGTAAATGCAACGAGCAAACAAACTGCATCCGTAATATTTTTCCATGGCTCTGGCGACACTGGTCCGAATGTATTGGAATGGGTGCGCTTTCTGCTGGGACGGAATTTGGAATACGGCCACATAAAAGTCATTTATCCCACAGCACCAGTGCAAAAGTACACGCCGTTGAACGGCCAAGAGTCCAATGTTTGGTTCGATCGACGCTCGGTAAACATTGCGGCACAGGAAAGCAAAAAGAGCATGTCACAGTGTTACGAAAGCGTTAATCAGCTTATAGAAGACGAGGTCTCGAACGGCATACCGGCCAGCCGCATCATTGTGGGCGGCTTTTCAATGGGCGGCGCGTTGGCCTTGCACACGGGCTACCATTTGAATGCTGGACTAGCGGGTGTCTTCGCGCACTCTGCCTTTCTCAACCGTAACTCCATTGTCTATGAATCCCTGCAGTCGAGCTCCGAGCAGAAGGAGCAGCTTCCAGAGCTCCGAATGTTTCATGGAGAGCGCGACACCTTGGTACCGATCGAGTGGGGCGTTGAGACATTTAAAGCTCTTCAAAGCTTAGGTGTCAACGGGTCATTCATTCCATTGAAAAATACACTACATGAACTGAAAAAATCGTCGCTTCTTGAGCTACAGGAATGGATACTGGAAAAGCTACCTCCGCTTGAGAACAATCTACAAAATAAACTGTGAGCGGTAAGTCTGGACATTTAATAATAAAATTATATAAACATACTTAAAAAGCTGAGTTTTTGTCATGATCTATATTATTGCAGTATATGGCATAACACCAGCACAACAATCAGCGGCGCAGAGACAAGCCTTGCTATCACTTGCTTGATCTTCTACCTGTTGATCTTCTCCGCCGTAATGAAAGCACAGCTCTTCCTGGGCAAGAATGTTGCGTGCTGCGAAAATACCTTTAAGAAATGTACATACAAATTCTCCGGTAATTATGCAAAACAAAACAAAACCGTTAATAAAACTCACATATTTTTGGTATGGGACAGTCTATTCGCACCGCCGCTATCTGACAATTGGGCGCGCAGCTGTGGTTAATGTAGCGTCCAATGTTTCCACGTTGAGAAGGATCAACGATGGTGACTTGTCGTTTCTCCTCACGGCAGTCGTCGGGTTCAGTGTATTCGTTAAGTATTAAGACATAATTCATTAATCCCAGTTTTCTATTGATAACTAGACGTCGTTTAGCTTCAGATATAGTTAGAATTTCACCAGCATATTCGCAGATGAAGGCACCACAAGGAATGTTTGCTTGCGTGCGCACACCTTTGGATTTGTACGTAGTCGAATTGAATACTTCCAAATTGGCTCGTGGCCCATGCTGCACAAGTCGATTGGTGCAAAAGTCTAGACGACAGTCACAGAAAGCATTGCACTCCATAATAGGGATGCTGCCTTTTTCTTTAGTTTGCCTTTGAACTAATTCTTTTCCATCAGGACAGTACTCATAAGCACCTCCGTGCGGGCATATTTCATTGCTTGAGCAACTGCCTTCGCATTGACATTGGTGTAAAATCACAGAGTTGTACTCGTTCTTTAACTGAATGAAGTCTAGGCTGTCCTCACTGGGCATCAAAACAGATTCTAAAATATATTCTAGATCATCTGGGTGTTCATAGTCGTCATTCACTACTATTCGAGATTGTGCCATTGAAATAATCCGATCCTATATGTTTTTCGAATTTGTTTGAAAAATTGTTTGGAAAGAACAGCTGGAGACTAGGGCTGCATAACCATCGATGAAACAAGTGACAATATCGATAGGGCGCCACGGACTAGGTCCGCGCGCCAACTTCCATTGCAAATTCGAAGCACAGATATCGTTTAAAATCAATTCAATTTAGATATTCTGGCATGCTCTGGTTCTCACCGTATATTCAGGCTTTTCTCGTGCAAATCGGCGCTATTTTCTGTGGTTTCACGGCGTCGGACAGCGACTTTTGTTTCAACCTATCAATTAAAATATCGGTATTTTTGTGCGATAATTGGAACGAATTCAGCAGCTACAAGGTGTGTGACCTAGAGAGGGAACAAAATTAAACGAATTCAACAATTATTTGGAAAATAATGCAGCAACTTATTTAAACAGACAATCTCAATGAAAATGTGAATTAAATTATCGAATAAAATTAGTTGTTTATTAACCATCGCAATGGAAAAGCTTTTAGCCCAGAATCAAACTGAAAAGTGCTTGCTGGGCCAATACTTATGTTCGTCACTGTAACTATATATCGATATACACCAATATATATATATATATATATATTTAATAATTATCCAGCCAACCGGTGGAGATCTGCCGCAAAGCAGCCCACACCCAGATTTGTTACCTGAAACCCGGCATTTCCTCGATGGCCAACGGTAATAATAAGGGGACTGAAGCTGCTTCCGGACACGGACACGGACAAGGTGCCAGTGCTGGTGCCGGCTCGGGCATTGGCGGCTCCTCCAAGCTGTCCCTTTGCCTGATACACTTCGTCCTGGCCATCAGCTCCGGACTGGGACTGAAGCACAGCATTGGCCGCTATGCCCAGGCCGCCTTTGGCATTTTCTTCGGCCACAGTCTCCTGTGTCTGCTGCGGCACACACATCCCAATCCGGGTACAGTGCAGCGTCAAATCTGCGACAAATCGCGTCGCTACGCCTCGGTGCTCTTCATCACCCTCATCATTGGCGAACTGCAGCAACTGAACAGACAGCTGCAGTTGGGCACGATTGCCGGCGCCGACTGGCAATGGATCTCCCTGATGCTGTGGTCCACCACCCTGACGCTGGCTATCAGCAATCAGTGCCTGGGCGGCCGTAGCGCCTTGGGAGCGAAGATCGTTCAGCTGGATGCCGCCAATCTGGGCCTGTGTGTCGTCTGGAACATCTACAGTCTGTGGCACATTGCGATTGTCGATGAGTTCTGGTGGTCGCTCGGTCTGGCCCTGCTCGTGCTCATGAATCACTTTGTTCTGTGGCGCCTGCCGATGCAGTTCAACATCACCCAAATGGAGGTCGGCACGGTGGGCATGTGCTTCTCCGTCATCTTTGCCATCAATGCCATTCAGGAGCAATTGGATGCCAGCTGAGGGCCGGTGCTCTTGCCCTTGGACACCATCCCCCCTGATGGTGGTGGTGGTGGTGGTGTCTGAGGCCCCTTTAAGGTTTCCGATTGATTAGGATTTGTATGCGTTTTGTAGTCAAAATAAATCATAAAATGATTGAAACAAATCTTCTTTCTTTTAGCATTCCATATACCTGTGGCAAGATATCTTTTATGGACTTTTTGGAACATTTTCATGGAGATCTGTAAAGGCATTTTCGATTGAGCTGCTTGGCATAGGATATAGGAGTGGAGTGTGTGCTTTGAGGTTTATGTTAACGCTACCCATTCCATAGATCTAGAGAAACGAAGAGGCTATCGGTGCCGAAGCATGTTCTCCGCAGATTCCACGCAGTAAAACTAAACTTAAAGCGTCAAGAATGATCTATGTTCATACATATATTAATAATAATTAAGGAAAAGGACATGTCTTGGTATATGTTAGTGAGCAGAATCTGCGATGAACGCTTTTAGCAGCTTTGACAGATTGCAACTCGATGCTCATAATCTTGCAGTCCGAAGGACACCCCACTGTGCTTGGGACTGTACCATTAGGTCCTTCATATAGTCCCATATCTGTACAGACGATTACAACCCATTCTACCACTACAAAAGGTAGCAAAGCAGCGCTAAAATATGGCACAAAGGTTGTTAAACGATTAACATAGAATAATATTTCCAGCCCTCATGGCCAGAGCTCCTTCGACTGCGCGTATAGTGAAAACAAACAAACACCCGGCAAAAAGTTCCTTCCCCTGGGCATATCCTCTTAATATTGGTTTTAGTACACTTTTTACTTTATTGGTAATTGTAAATCTATTTAAACTTATTTCTATATATGTGGTTTGTGGGGCCTTGGAGCTACTCTGTCTGGATCACTCTAATTCTCCTTGTCTGTGTGCCTAAATCTATGTATATGCATATATATATATATCTGTATCTTAATCGGAATAAATATTAAGAAAAAGGAAACAGGTCGGGCTTGGGTTGGGGTTGGGGTCGAACACAATTAACGCAACAGATAGAGAGAGGGGTGGGGGCGGGGTACACGAACTGGAGGACATCTTACAACGTAACTAAATCCAAGCGATTAAGGAAAAAAATATTACATGGAAAAAAGAATCGAATAAATCATAATTCCTACTTGCTAATAGAAAACAAAACAAAAAAAAAGTGTGAATAATAATCCGAAATGAATATATGATACGATACGTGTCTGGGGGGTGTCTCTGCCTAGGCATGGGTGTTGTCATCCTCTACAAAGTCCTTGGCCTGCTCGCGGGTCACACAATCGATGTGGCTGACCTTATTGCGGAATCGCACGCCATAAAATTTGTGCGCATTCTCGAGCAACTCCGGCCGGAACGTGGTCGTAATGAACTGTGCCGTGTCGCTCAGCTCATGGATCATGTCCGCCACCGCCTTTCGATGCATGGCATCCAAGGCCTAAAATAGATCACAGAAATCAGGAATTCATTAGTCGTGCCATTCAAATGCTGCTCTAGCCAATAAATCGCTCTCTCACCTGATCAATCTCATCGAATAGATAGAACGGAGCTGGATCGCATTTTTGTATGGAAAATATAAGGGCCAGGGCGACCAGTGATTTTTGGCCACCCGACAATTGATTCATTTCGCGCATCTCCGCCTCAACGCCGGTGAAGGAGACACGTATACCGATGCCCGTGAAGGCATCCGAATTGGCCACCTCCTTTTCCATTTCCTCGCCCTCGTTGTCCTTTGTCTTCAGTATCAGAAAGCCGGCGCCCATGGGCACCAGCTTCTTAAAGACCTTCGTAAAGTTCTGCGCCACCTGACGGAAGGTAAACTGTATGGCCTCGACCTTCTGCATCTCCAGCGACTGGATGAGCATGTGGATCTTTTGATCGCCAACGTCCAGCTCCTCCTTGCGGCGGTAGAGCTTCTCCTTCTGCTCGGAGAAGCTGAGGAACTGATCGAGCGCCTTCTTGTTCACATGATTGTACTTCTTCAGATGCTGATTGGCCTTCTCCAGCTCCTTGAAGATGTTTTTCAGCGAGATGCGGCTGTAGTCGGCTTCCACCAATGGCAGGGCGCCCAGGCTGGCTATCTTCTCGGTGCACTCGTCGATCTTCTGATTGAGCATGTTCTCCTTGGTGGTCCACTTCTCCAGCTGCTTGGAGTCCTTGTTGATGTTCTCCTCGGCCTCCTTCTCCTTGCGCACATGCGTCTCCAGCTCCAGCTGCAGTTCCTTCTGCATCTGCACGGCCTCGTTCACCCGCTTCTCGATCTCCTCCAGATCGGCATTCACCTTCTTGATGCGCTTCTCCGCCGACACCAGCTCCGTGGTGCAGTTGTTCAGCTTGCGCTTGCGATCCTCCACAGAGATCTCCTGCAGCGCCTGAATCAGTTCGTCCCGTCGCCGAAACAGATTGTTGATCAGCAGATTGTCCAGCTTATTCTTGCGCACCTCGAACTGCATGCGCTGGGTGAAGGCCTCCTTGTTCTCTTGATTGAGACGACGAATGTCATCGTTTAGCTGATCGATCTCACGCTGATCCTGCGAGGAGAGCGTCGACTGCAGCTCCTGCTTGAGCTCCGCCTCGAGACTGATCTTGGTGCTGTCCATCGACTCCAGCGAGGCCTTGCACTGTGCCAGGGAGCGCTCCTTGGGCGCCCGATACTGCTCGATGCGCACCAGCTCCTCCTTCATCAGCCGTATCTCGCCCTGCACCTTCTCGAACACATCCTTCGACTTGCCCTGCTTCGTCTCCGTCTTCTGCATCTCGGACACAATCGAATTGATGTTGTTCTCCGTGGACTTGAGCTCGTTCCGCAGCTTGCTCAGCTTCTTCTCGAACTCGGCTATCTGCTGCGAGTATTCGGTGCGCTTCTTCTGCATCTCCAGACGGGAGCGTGAGGTGTTGAAGTAGCCGCCGGTGAGCGAGCCCTTCGACGACACCTGATCCCCATCGAGGGTCACACAGTCCAGGCCCGTGCTCTTGGCCAGCTCGGTGGCCCGCTCCAGGTTGCGGCAGATCAATGTCTTGCCAAAGATATACCGCAGCGCCTTGTCGTGCTGTTCGTCGTACTTGAGCTTCGATATCATTGGTATGGAATCGGGATCGTCCGGATAGTCGTGGATCTTCACCTGCAGCCGATTCAGGGGCATGAACGTCACCTCGCCGGGCAGCTTCAGTTTGTTCATCTCCTTGAGGATCTGTGTGCCCTCGTATTCGGACTCCACAATGTGATGGAACAGCCGATTGGCGGCGGTCACCTCCACGGCCGTGTAGATGGTCTTGTCGCAGCTAAAATTCTCAATCACGGGCCCGTAATAGGCACGCGCTATCTCTGCCGACTGACCGCCGCGCTCCACAAAGCTGTCGAGCACCTTGCGCACCGAATCGCAGCCATTGAGGATCGGCTTGCCGGCCATGCTGCGCAGCGCCTGATCGGCGCGGGAGAGCTCCTCCTTTTGGGTCTGCAGCTGTTGGGTCATTTGCGTTTCCTTGCGCCACAGCTCGTTGCGCATCGACTGATGCTGGTCCTTGGTCTTCTTCAGTTCGTAGTACTTTTTGTTGTGCTCATCGATCTGGAGGCGGAGCTGCTCCAGCTCCGACGAATGCTCCTCGATCTTCTGCCCCAGATCCTTCTCGGAGGTGGCATCCTTGCGCAGATCTTCGACCAGCTTTGAATGGTGATTGATCTTGTCCTTGGTCTGCTTGCTGATCGACTTGAGCTCGTTGTGGATCCACTTGTCGCGATCCTCGCGCGACGAGAACTGCGACCCGCGGCCCTGCTTCGCGTACAGCTCCTTGCGCTTCTGCTCCTTCAGCTGCAGCTCGCGGGAACAGTCGTCCTCCTTGCGCTTCATGGCCTCATACTTGGGCTTCACGTCGTCCAGCTCCTTTTCGCGCTCGGCTATCGTCACCTTGAGGTTCTTCAGCTCCTGATCGGCCCGCTCCTTGGACTTGTTGTCGCCCTGCACTTCGTCGTTCAGATCCACGATGGTCAGATCCAATTTGGTTTTCTCGCGCAGCAGCTGCTGCTGTTCGGTCATCAGGACGGAGCGCTCCTCCTTGGTGCTCTGCACCTTCTTTTTGGCCTCCTTCAGGTTCTTTTGCACATCCTTGATCTTCTCCTGCGCCTTCTGGATCTCAATGTTATACGTTTTCTTCTTGTCGGAGGAGGATTTGCGCTGCGTGAGCAGCTCGCTCAGCGCCTTCTTGGTGTCCTTCAGCTCCGTTTCGTAGCGTATGTACTCGAGGGTGCGGCGTGTCTTGTCCCACTTTTGGTACTCCTTCAGCTCTTCCTTCTCCTCTTCGAGCGTCTGCAGCCGATCCTCGATGGTCTTCAGATACTCGGAGATCTTCTCCACCTTGCTGTCGGTCTCCCGCAGCAGATTCAACGACTCCTCCTTGCGCTCGTCGTACACACGCGTGCCGGCCACCTCGCGCAACAGCTTCAAGCGATAGGAGTCGGCTGCCGTGGCCATTTGATTGATCTTGCCCTGCTTCACAATGTAGTACGGATTGGAGCTGGAGAAGCCGGCCGATTCCAGCAGATTGACCACCTCATTGCGCGGCACCACCTTCTTGTTGAGGAAATACTGATCCTTCTTGGCCCCAATCACGCGTCGCAGGAAGATCTCCTCCTTGTCAATCTACACAGAGACCCAGACACACACAAACACATGGGGGGAAAAAAGCACGTTAATGAATATGAACATAGACAACGAATTATCACATGGGATTTACCGGCACTCGGTTGTCCGTGTTGTCAAAGATGATCTCCACATAGGCGGAGATGACGCGCGCCCCAGTGCCCTCGTGGAGCAGCGATTGTCGCTGCTCGGGCCGCAAATGTGTGAATTCATCGCTCAAAACAAACTGAATGGCTGGGAAATGGCAAAAACGCAATCACAAATCAGTAATCATCCTGTGATAAGGTCTGTCCTTATGTCTCACCATAGAAGAAGTTACTCTTGCCGGAGCCATTGCGTCCGACCACAACGTTGTGACGCTTGTCGAATGGTTCCACCACCGTCTGGTCCTTGTAACTTTTAAAGCCTTGTATAATAATCTGCAATTGTATCGGAATTCGTTGTAGCCAGTGTGTGCTCGGGTGCGGCACTGTTTACCAACCTGCTTGATGTGCATTTTATTATGGTAGACAGCGATTTTTGCACAAAATCGCGCTCTTTTTGTTTACAACAAATACATATAAATAATGCCTAGCGCTTGTAAATACTATCGATATACCATCGATAGTTGTGACGCCCGTGCCGTGCTGGTGGTGGTTGGGTGCCAGCTGGGTGTTGAGTATCGATAGCACTGCTGAGAGATGACAAAATGGCCACACTTCTGATTAATTTAAAACATGGTAGCCGCAGAAACTAAACAACAAAAGAAAGAAAGAAATCATACAAATATGATTTAAAGTATCAATCAAATGTCTTCAACTGCAAGCAACACGGCACATATTGCTGGTGGTAGCATGGTGGCCATGCAAGGCATGGATTGTGTGGCCATTGCTACGGATCATGCGGCTGACAAAAATTTGTTTAGAGTAAGTCGCCGTTTGTTTTGTGGGTTCGAAGGTTTGTGTGACATACGAAATTCTTTGGATGACTTAATACCCATTTGATTCCATACAGGGCCCAAGAATGATATTATAGCCGTGTACATGAACATCCGCCAGAAGTTGCGTTTAGAGGTGATAACGCCAGACACATATTTCAAGAATCTGTCCAACATATTGTACGAACAACGCTCGAAACCCTATCAAGTGGACTGCATTGTGCTTGGCCTCCAGCCTGGTACAATGAGGCCGTTCATTTCTACGCTGGATATGCTTGGAATCCCAAATGAACTGGACGACTTTGTTGCAATTGGAAAGCGCAGCCCGCAGCTTCATGCTACGTGCGAGGCTCTGTGGAAACCAAAGATGGAACCAGCGGATCTTTTGAAGACTATTTCGTCATCCATTTTAGCGGATACCGACCCCAAAGTGACCATTGGTGCCCTTGTCTATGTAGTTGAAAGAGGCAGGATAACCGAGTCCATAGTGGAGATTGAAGAGGACTAGGCAACTTAATAGACATAATGCTGTGTGATTTATTGTTTAGGCATTTAAAACAGAAAAGCACTAGCCAAAAAATGCAGTCAAACTGCACATACACACACACACGCAAATATAGTCCCAAGTAAAAGTATTTTCCAGCCGGCGTTGACAGAAATTAACAACAACATACACAAGCAGTGCATAATTTATTAATGGTATTTACTAACAATGTTATTGAATTGAAATTTGATTGCTTCTAATCTGCAAATATTGTTGGATTATTAGTATTATTTATCCAGGATACATACAAAATAAAGAAAATGTTTCCATATTTTTTGTTATTCACTGAAAAAATTCCCGATCAGTGCTGAGCAGTTTCCGATAGTACAAAGTTTATGGAGGTAAGCTACACTTTTCACATCATTCCAACATAAAGAATCAAAAGTCGCGGATATAACTTATCTAACGGTTGATTTGACCTGAACTCAGAAAAGTAGTTCCGTTATATTGGCTTTCAAAATAAAACACCAATATATCGATCCAAAGTGGACCAGGGTGACCGTATTTTTAAATGCTTCCTTCATGGCGTTTTTGTTGTCCTTTTTTGGTTACGTTCCCGTTAGATACATTTGATTTGTATGGGAAAAATTTCAGCAACATGGGGAAATAAAGTAGCATCATTGTTGTTCAAGTTTGGCACGGAATGAGCAACAAGTCTGAATGCCTTGGGAAAATGGAAAATATTGCTTGAGATATTGTTTGTAATTTCAGGCTCCAATTAATGCAGAAACTACTCAGTCTCTTTTTGAAAGATATTAACGAAATTTTGCAGCTCACGGGTTCCAATAATAGGTATCAGAACCGGGATAAATATTTATATAAAATACAAACATATCACAAAATATCATGGTATGGCAGCCCGCAGCAACTACGAATTGCACGAGTCTGGCAGCGCCATAAAAACGACGTCACATTCGTTTTATGTTGTTTTTGTTTGAACCTTAATCAGTAAATAATCCAATGAAAAGGACTTCTAAAAACCTGCCAATCTTGTAGAAAATTTATGTATCTATCGAATAAAATTATTTGTTTAGGGCTAAAAGGGCCAACTAGCTAGTAATATTAAACGGAATATCAAATCGAGGAATATCAACGTTGAATGCTTTGAATAAAACAATCGATACTATCGTAATAGTATCGGGCTCAACTAATAAATAAAAAACCATTGAAACCTTTAAGGAACTTGTCCATTGTAAAAAGTAGATGCCACCTGTCGATTTGTTTAAAAATTTGTCTTCGTATTTTATAGCAACCAACCAACCAAACTTAAGTGAAAATTGCCGGCAAAAGGCAACCCATGAAAATACTTATACTTATATACTTAAAAACAGGAACTAAATTTCTACATTTTCTTTTCCGTCATTCTGCATTCAAACCACTGAATCACAACCTAATAAACATAAAACAACAAATTTTGCAAAAATATGTCCAATGCCGTAATTATTTGTTCCTTTGGCCGCCAGCCGGTATTTGATTTCTATTTAATGCAATCGAGAACACAGATGAGGCAGCACATGAGTTCTTTTTATATGCCTCCCTTAATATAATATATCCTTTTAATTTAATTTCCTAGATTTCAGATTTGAATTTGAATTGCAAACAAAAATACCGAAAATACCAAAAATACCAAACTATATCATCAGTATATTAGTGGTGACACCGTCATTATAACCACACATTTTCTTCAGTGTGTCATCACGGTTCAATTAACCACACATTTTCTTCAGTGATGACACGGTTCAATTAACCACACTTTTCTCAGTGTCATCACGGTTCAATTAACCACACATATCAAAAGCGCAACGTCTGTTGCGATACTATCATGATAGTCTCAAAACCATCGATAGTAGAGGCTATCAGCAAAATATCGATACTATCGATAGTGCCCTCTTTGGTTTGACACCTCTACCAGATAGTCGTGCGCTTAATTTAATAGTTAATTACTACAGCTAGGCTTTTGCATTTGCTGCATTTGGCGCTGCGCGTTTGTTTACGGCTGTCTGTTCTCCATATCGTGCGTGCGAGCAGCATCAGAATTTTGCAACAGCGCTCTGTTCCTGCATCGTCTGCAGACCGTTTGAGTGAAACCGAAAGTAGAATATATTGAGATATACAAAGAATTAAGAGGTAAATTTGCCAAGCAGATTGGTTTCATTGTTTTTTTTGTCGTGTTATACTGTTTTTTTCCCCAAAAATAAATTGTGCAATACGCACACATACTCTGAAAGGGGGGAGAGTGGCTTGTTGAAGGTGTCACTCAAAAAGGAGAGAAGTGGAGCAAAGTAAAGAAAAGCCGGAGCGCGGAGTTGAGTAGCTTCAAAAAAAAGCTAGCAAACAAACACCAATTGGAATCGCACACAAACACACATGTGTGCGTTTGTGTGTATATATATATGAATAAATATGCATACATACTGTTGTAGCATGTAAATAAGAACGACCTACCTAAGCCTCCAAGTCATGCTGCAAGTGTATGGAAATGTAGTTTTTTTTTCGTTATTGTTCACAAAAAAAATGTTCCAATTTGAATAGTTTGGACACTGATTAATGGATTTCTGGTTCCGCGAGTGCAACGAAACGGTAAAAAAGAACATTATAAATACATACATGACATGTACATAGCGTGTACGATTGCGAGTGTGTGGGCGAGTGTGTGCATACCTGCGTGTGTACATTCCGCTATGTACATTTTTTCATACTTATTAGTCATCTTTGGACCTCTCCCCCTCCCCCTTCCCCTTCACGGATCTTGATATTTTTTTATGTGTGCCCAAAACAATGCGAAAATCAAGTGCCAAAAAGGCGGCTGCTGCCAAAAAGGAAAATAAGAAAATTCAACAAGAAGAAAACTTGCAAGTGTGTTGGTTTGTGTGTGTAGGCAAGAGATTTTCACTGAGAGAGAGCCGTACGTAAATTACGGTATATATGCGTGTGTGTGTGTGTGCCAGCGGCAGGACACCCAAAAAGCAAAAGCAACGAAAAATGTTCATGCTGTTGAGTGGGTGAGAGCGGGGGCAGTGGAACAGGATTCGGGAAAAGCATATAACGGTTCCTTTTTTTTTTTTTGTTTCTGCTGCTGCTGCTGCTAGCGCCAACGTTGCGCAGTCGCTGCCAGCGTCGCACCAAGTGCCACGAGAGTTTTTGAAAATTGTTTCTGTCACATTTATACTCTCTCTCTCTCTCTCTCTGTATCTTCGTCCTTCGGAGGCTGCTTTGCGACTCCGAACCAAAACTCCAGGGGTATCTGGTAACTCCCTCAAGGTTTCCCTCGAGTTTCATTCCAAGGTCCACACACACACATGCATCACACTCTCGCATGCACATGTGCTCATCCAATCGGAAATTGCATTGCAGCAGTTGGTCTAATTCTAATTATTCAATATTTCTTCTTGGAATATTTTGCGAACATAACTGCACACTCATTGTCCAGCTGAACCGGCTCCCACACAAGCTCCCTTACTCACAATTATCCGCAGAAGCGTCACTAAACCATGCATCCAACTGGAATTGCAGTAATTGCAGCCCATTCATTAATAATTGTGATACCGATTAAGCATACGCAAGCATTCCAAATTCCCACCTCCAACTGCACCTGCAGCTACATTTACACCACCCCACCCCTCTAATTGGATGCTGCTGCAATGCATATTTAAAGTGATAAAGTCCAGTACTAGTGTGAGTGAGAGGAATGCAGTAATCAGAGAGCTGTGCTCTCACTCTCACCTTCTCGTTTCCATTACACTCAATAAGATCAGCATCACACAAATCTCTCAATTAACCTAACCGTACTCATTTGTTCGCGCGCGTGTGTGTGTGTGTTCTTGTGTGTAATTGAGTGATAATCTAGGTCTCGCTCATGCACACGGTAGCCATGCAGTTGAACAGTTGAATGCATTCGAATTGTCTCTCTAATTGAGTGTATTGGAGTTATTGGGGTGGTAAGAGGGTAAGTGACAGGCACTAACAGGTGGAGCATGTGTGCATATTATGTTCAATTAGCTATTTGCGCTCATTTAACAATTGCAGCAGCACCAACCGCAAAGAAACTCCGTCGAGAATGAGTCAAAAAGAGAGTGCCGTGGAAGACTGGTTCAAAGAGAACGCGTGCAAGCTAAAGAGAAAAAAATCAAACGCAATGTGCCAACAAATTAAAAGCAACACAAAAATTAGCATTAAAAGTAAAGAATATTTAAAAAATATATATATAATTGTGGGAATGGAATGAAGCACACACATACGCAACCGTAAAAGAGATTTACACAAATTGCGCTAATAATAGAGCGAGAGCAACAACAAATGTACAGAGACCAAAAAAATAAACAAAATAAATACCGATTTTTTTTGTACCATTAAGACTCGAATCTCATCTCTCTCGCTCCCACGCGCAAACACACACACACAACAAAACAAAAAAAAGCTATAGAAATACAAAAATTGTTGTTGGCTGCAATTGTTGCCCCTGGTCTATGTACAGTTATAAACATATGCATACATATCCATATGTATGTATGTGTTAAGTATATATGTATGTACATACATAGGTTTGTGTGTGTATGTAAAAACAGTTTCGGGTCAATTGACTTTTAGTGTAGTGTAGTGCACACACACACACACACACCCACAAAGAGCGAGATATGTATGTATGCGCAGGCCAAAAGGAAAAAGCTCGCAAAAAGTAGCAGCAGCGTACGCGCATAGAAACACCGCACGCAACAAATCGCCTGAGCCCCCCACCCGCACACCCAGCCATCGCCCATAAAGCCTAAGCTCACCACACACACAAACACATTTATGTATATATATATATCTTGCGTACATACCACATAACGCACACAAAGGAAAAGAAGAAAGCATGCTCTTGGCTCCCACTGCTGCTGCTGCTGCTGCTGTTGCTGTTGCTCTGCCTCTGCTTCCTTTCAAAACCCATGCCGACTCCCACACCCTCCCCCACTCGGGCTTGCCGCCTCGTCACCGCACCGTGGTTCCAATAAGCTCGAAACAATCTCGAGCGCCTTGATTCTGTACGCGCTCTCTCTCTCTCTCTCGCGCACTGTCTCTCATTTTGCAATTAGCGAGAGGAGTTTTTTGAAAAAAGTTGAACCGCCCCCAAAATCCCTACGCCTCTGCCTTTCATTATGAGAAGGAATAACTGTGAAATTTGTAAATATTTATCGTGAACAGGGGGGGAGGGGGTTTCGAGACCTGCAACTTGCTCATTAGGGAAAGCTCTCCCCCGAGTGGGTTTTCAGCGAGCAAAGCTCACTGTGAGTTTAATTTGTATTAACTCAAAATGCGGCCGCCACCTGATTCCGTTCCCGTTTGTCAATGACATCAGCATCTTTTTGTGCCCCCACACACTGTGTGCGAATGTGGTGCGGTATGGTATGTCATGTGGTTGTGGCATGACTGTGATGTGCCCCTGTCCTTCCTATTTTAGCTTACGTATTCCTTCTCATCCTCCTGATGCTACTACTGCTGCTGCTGCTGCTGCTGCAGTTGACGTTTTCATCCAGAGATAAAACGTGGGTGATGGTAATGACGATGAAGAACAAAGAAACGAAGTAAAAAATAAATAAACTTACATAAAAGGAAATAAAACGCGCTCGACTGCTTATTCTGGCTGTGTTTTTGGGTGTCTGTTTCTGGCATTGACAGCCATCCTGCCCCCACCGCACACGGCACAAGGCTGTGTGCGTAATACGTTTAGAAAAGGATTTAATACTCGTACTCGTATTCACGTATTCCTGCCCAGGATCAGCACACAAAATATATCTTAGATCAAAACAGGAATATATGTATGTATACCATATCCCTGTTTTTGTAGATGGTAATATTATTTATCTCTATCGAATTTCTTTTTAATAGAGATTGCTTGGATATTTCCGATTGGATCAATTTTCCCACTTGTTGTGGCACACACACACACACACACACACAAATTGAGAACGAGTGCGGGGTATCCCCATAGTCTAAATATCGACTAAGGCGCACTTCCTTCTCCTTCCCCCGTTCCCCTTCTTTCGTTCCATTCCATTCTGACGGAGGCACGTTGATTCTGTTGCTGTTACTGTTGCTCTTGTGTCAGCAACAGGACACACACAGTTCAACGAGTGGGGCGGCGAGCGAGGCACACGCAAACTACAGAACGTCGACAACATCGACAGTGTTGTCTTGTCGTCGTAATGACCGACTAACGGGTCCTAATGCCTGAACGTAGGGGTCTCTCTGCTTGTGTGCGTGTGCGTGTGTGTGTGTGTATCCCTCGTCAGCGGTCAGGGTTGACTCGAATCAGACCGAGAAGATACAGGGAACAAGGATTGAGACCGGGGAAATCCGCCTTCAGAGCTCCCAGCTTCATGCAACCAGCAACAAAACAAAGTGCGCCACTGAGGGGAGCTTTGGGGCCCTTGGTGCCTGGGTGCCTGGAGCCGTGGCCGGAACCCGAGCCAGAAAATGTTACTTGGTTTTTGGTCTTATTGGGGTTTTGGCTCAAGAAGCGTTGAATGTGTGTGAGTGTGTTTGTGTGAGCCCTGGAATCGATAAAGCATTTGGATTTTTGGTGCAACATGCTTTAAAATTTGTACATACATACATACGTACGTATGTACAGAAAACACACACAGATAGAGATTAAGAGAGAGATGAGAGGAGAGACGGATACGAAGAAGCGTATCCCCAGCGCTTTGTGTGTCATATTTTACCGTTATATGCTCAGCCGCACATAACCTCAACCGCGTTATGGCCCTGCGCCACGAAAAGCTCCATTCCCCTCGCACGCTCGCTGTTCCTCTTCACCTCCACCCATTCCGTATCCCAGTTTCTCTGTGTGTGTTGTGTGGGTGGGTGGGTGGATGGGTGTGTGTATGTATGTTCGAGTTAGACCAAACTCGAGATTAGCTTCCGGAGGGGATATAAATCATCTCTCGGTTCGCTGCTCAAGTTATAAATATTAAATATTCAAAAGCGACTTTTCCCTCAATCCCCATCCTGGCTTCTGGCCTTCCCAGTATATCCCTTGTATTTCGCCTCCCACTCTTCGTTTCTTCTTCTGTTGGCTGGTGCGCGCTTGCTTTTGTTTCGCCCTTTCGCTTTCAGCTTCAAACAGCTGCTACTGCCTCCTGCCTCCCATCTCTATCTCATCTCTCGTTGTCGCACTCACTCGCTCGCCCTGGCTCCCCTCTGACTATGTGTGTGTGTGTGTGTGTGCGTGTCTCTTTCTCTCGCTCTTTGACATACTCCTGAGCTTCGTTACAGTTACTTTACGCATACTGGCACACTGGCGGTCATAAAAACCACAACAACGTGAATGAAAAAACGAAAATCTCTTTGGACGGTCTTTGGTTCTGCTCTGCTCTGGTTTGGGTTTTTATGTCCTGAAAAGGAGTTTTACTCGTAAAAACAAAAAGTGGTAAATGTTCAGGAATAACCATCCCACCAGATGCACGTACAGTTAATGAATTCTCAATCATGTGTGCTGCAATCGATGACCAGGAAAAGGGATACTTTTTACCCAAAAATAATCCAAGGTTTTTGCTATTCTTTGCTACCCAATGCGAAACTTTGGGGATTATACTGGGATTACGATCAAACTCCGAAAACTATCCCTTGCTTCCTTCTATACTTAGTTTTTGTAGATCTTTAATAAACTTTTGGGAGAATACTTTGTCTATTTGAAATTAAACTCGATCATGAGTTTAGCCCGTTGCTGTGGCGGGGCTTTTAATGCCAGGCCTTCATTTCATTTAGTGATATGTATATACATATGTTTGTTTTTTTGTGTTGTTTTGCATTTTCCTCCTTTCGTGCGAAAAATAAAAACTTCCCTCCATTGTTGCTTCTGTTTGTGTGTAAGTTTTTGCTTTTGTGCTACTTAACCTTTTTGTTGTTGTCGTTGTTGTTTTTATATTTTGTTTTGTTTTTTGTTGTTTGCAGCCTTCAAAGTTGTTGGCAAAAGTATTTTATGCTGTAGTATGACGGAAAGTTTTTGTGTGGGTGTGAGTGTGTGTATGGTTTTTTGGTTTTTGTTTTCTGGTCATGCCGCTTGATTTTGTGCACTCTCCTTTAAGCTCTCCTCTTCTCTCGTTGGCGACTATCGAGTGGCACAGCTACTTTTTCATTTCCTTCCCCCCACCCACACCACCACCGCCACCCGCTTGCTTTGATTGTTTAAGTGCACTCAGCATGCAAACAATGCCGTTAGTAGCAACAAAAGCGGTTGCTTGGTGGGTTTTTATTTCGTTTTCCTTTTCAGTTTTTTTTTTTTTTTTTCTAACTGCTTTGCATAAACTTCTCCAGAGGACAGAGGGCCGGGCCGGGCCGGCCAGTGCTGGCCAACAAAAAAAGAAACAAAATTATGTTGGCAACGCTGTGTTGCAATTTTTATGACCGCCAGTGTAGGGACAATGGCAGAGGCAGGCGTAAAGCAGCGCGGGTGCGGTGTGTGCGTTGTATGAAATGAAGAGGGTTGGGGAGGGGGAAGATATGGAGAATATTTCATGCTTGGTAGATTTACTCTTCCATGGGAAGAGGCGGAGAAAATAAGGACAAGGATAATGATGATCATGATAATAATGATGATGCCCTGCCCTACGCTGCCCTGGCTTGCCTTGGCCATTTATATGGCCCACTGCTCACTCTCCTGCACTCCTCCACTGTCATTCTTTTTTGCACATTCCGCCTTTCACCACTGGCATTCTCTCTCTCTCTCCTCTGGCATTCTCTCTGGTTGCCCGCTGCCCGCTGGCCGCTGCTACAGCTTTGTCAATGACATGTCCTTCTATCTGTCTTACTCTCGCTTTTGCTTCTTTATTTTTTTTTTGCTTCGTTTTGGCGTGCGTGTTCGTTGGTGTACGTGATGCTGCAGTTTACTGTTACTCGTTAAAGTTAATGCTTTTAAAATGGCTTATAAGTAATTTGTTGCTGTCGTTGACACCTATGCCGAGCATTTTACAAGATTCGCTTTTTCGCCACTTTAACCGCATTTTCCTTTCTCTGTGCCCTCCTCGGGGTCAGGTTTTTTCTCTTTAATTTCGATTCGCTTTAATATCCATTAATGTGTGTGTGTGTGTGCTTGTGTATGTTCCTGCTTGAATGTGTTCATGACACGCACATCAGCTGTTTACAGCGGACTTAACCCGTACGTTACATTTGGGGGTATATAAAAGCATTCATTCAAAACATATGCATATAGACATGTATATATGCATGTGTCTCGTGTGTGTGTGTGTGTTGGATTAGCGGCAAGTGACATCTAGCAAGCAGCACACTCCGATGAGCTGTCAAGCAGTGCATACGCAACGTGGCGCACTTCAGACGTAAAAGAATTTATTTATAAATAAAAAAATTGCATGCGCTTTTTCCCATTTTAGTTCTCTCTCCATCTTTCTGCTTTAATTTATTTGCCAATAGAAGGTTATGATAGTTTCCATTTCTGTTTCCTGTTTTATCCTGCATAGGAAATCAAATTTGAGCAGTTACATATACTATTTTTAGAAATTGTGGATACAACAGTACATTTATGTATGTATTTTCTCGATGACCAAAGGGTCCGGTATGGGTGCCTGAAAGCTGCCTGCCGTTCATTATAGATTTTTCTCTAATAGTCTCTAAGATCGGTCATACGGATATGGGCATGGGCTCTGGCTAGATCGACTCGACTCTGAACTCTTCGTGACTGCCACTCTGCCACTGTCTACTGGCAGAAATATTTACACTATACATTTGTGCTCTCTACGATTAGTTGTTGCTGGTAAATGAAAACTGTGAAACGCAAACTAAAATTAGGTCGAAATCTCGCCCCAACCCACCCCACCCCACCCCACTTCGAGGAGCAGAAGTAACACAGAGCAAGTGGAATAGTACAACAATTTGCCAAAAATAATTTTTCTGTGCGACAATTTTCATGCACCAAAACAATACTTATACACAGACAGACAGAGGACAGTGAGAGAGAGAGAGAGATACTCAGGCACAGAGACAAGTGACAAGAGGCAAGAGGAGACCGGAGCAGACCAGAGAAGATGAAAAATCGCTGAAAGCGAAAGAAAAGTACTTGAGTTATTGGAGCAGACAGCGACAGGCGTGCAAGTAGGAGAAGGTGGGTGTCCAAAAGGGGGCCTGAGTCGACGGCGGGGTTCGCGTCGTCCGAGCTGTCACTCAAACGGGCACCAGAAAAGTGCGAGGCGTTGATTTGGTCGTTCGTCTCTCTGTGTTTGGTCTCTGTTGTTTCCTCTTTAGTAGTTTTTGTTTTGTTTTACCCCTCTTCTCTGTTTCTCTGTGTGTCTCTTTATTCTATGGCTGGTGGGATGGGTGTCTGGTGCTTTTTAGAAACGATAAATTAAGTTCAAAATTCACTTATGCACACACACACCCACACCCACACACACGCATGCATATAGTATACCACCAGTGGGTGGTGGGGGAAATAGCAACAAATGTGAGCCTCCCCCCTGCGTCCTCCCGTCCTGTGCGTGTTTATGCTTGTCTCTTTGTGGCGGCTCTCCGAGTAACTGTACACTTTGTTTGCACACTAACGGTAAAAATTGGCCAAATGGCGTGCGACGGAGACAGACGGAAAGGCTGCCACACAAAAAAAAAACAAAAACAAAAACGAAAGGATAGACCGTTTGGTGGGGGAGTGGTAGGTGGGGGGGGGGTGTGTGTGTGGACAGAGCACACAACAAAAAATTCGCCTTAAATTTCGAACAAATATGTGTGTTTTTGCTACGGTTTGTAGGTGTTGTTTCTGCTTTCCATTTTTGTTTATGTGAAAATAAAATTGTACTCTCGCGTCGCGCGCTCTTTCCGTCTCTCCGTCCAGTGCTGTGGTGGTGTATGGGAGGGGGGGAGTGTAGTTGGGATGACTTTTTTGTGGGTGACATGTGTGCACATGGGATTCCCGTTCATACCCGCTACGCGTCGAGGGTATTCCTGCAGGTGTGATACGAATTTTTCGTATTATTGCGACCAGATCTTGGAAATTTGAATTTGGCAACGGAAGTGCCTCTCCGCTGACTTATACATACTCGTATTTGTGCATAGATGCCACAAAGCTCCTCGGCTGCACTTTCAAAAATACCAAAAAAAAATCAAAGCAAAATTCAACATTTTTCAGCTTATGCTTTCATCTGAGCAGCGGGTGGGTGGGTATCCTTTGGTCGCTATCCTTTTTGGCTGGCTGGCTGGCAAAAACGAAATGTGACTACATCATCATCATCATCGTCGTCGTCGAATGCTTAACGCGAAAAGCAATTGCATGAATATTGATGTGTCCATGCGAGTGTGTACACACCGCTTCGCGGCAAGGAGGCTGGAGGCGTGGCCGGGCGCTTATGGAGGGGCTTCTCTTTTCTTGTTTTTTTGTTTTTTGTTCTGTGCAAACATTTCTATCCGAATTTTTTTTCGTCCAGCCATAAAGCTACGTCAAAAGGATTGTGCCCGCCCGGTAAATTGGCTTCAGGGCCCGTTAAATGCGTTTGCGTGTAGAGGAGCCCGTTGTATTTTTTTCCGTCTGTGTATTTCTTCTCCCCCCCCCACATCACTGGCTCCGTTGTGGCTGTGGCGCTGTCGTTTGTCGGTGTTGTTATTGTTGTTGCTTTATCGATGGCATAGTGTTGTTGCTTTTACTGTTGCTTAGTCGCAACCCGTTTCGAACTTAATTATTATAATTAATTGGCAAGAAAACGACGAGCGACGAGCACCCAGAAACAGTAGCCAGCAACAACAACAACAACAACAGGAGAGAATACTCCTCGACACGCAACGACACGCACCCCCTAGGGCCTAGGCTGTTGAATTAGCCAAATATCGTAAGAGATCTTTGGCAGTACAGTTACCCCTTGCCTAGCAATTAATAGAGGGGTATTAACCATGAATTTAATACATACATATGTATGTATGAACATATATGCAACCTCTGATTGAATTTTAATTCTCATTCAATTCGTTCGACATTGTTTTATAATAATAGGAATAGGAAAGCAAATTCGTGTAGGTTCCCCAAGGATTATCACATGCAATAAATCTTTTTCTGGTGTTGGATTGCAAGTTTTTTAGGGATGTTACAAAGGATATTGGCTGTGAGAATCTTTCTAAAAGCAAAAAAAATGGATTAATGATCAGTCTGCATAGATAAATAATATCTTAAACAAAATGTAACATGGATGATTGTTATCCAGCAGTCCAATCTTCATATGTAAATACATATGTACTAATGCTGATAAATTCTGCGATGCAAATGGCAGTGCATGCAGAAGAAAAATCCCAATTGGGGGGTTGGGGCAAGCAAAGGTTATACAAGTAAATGTTGAAAATATTGCGGCGGAGCAGTGCATGGTTAGAGCGAGATTTTATCGCAATCGGATTAACATATTTATATACAATAGCATGTTCCTGCCGTGGAAGGGAACGAACCAAGTTCTTTTTAGTATGCAACCTTACATATAATAATCTCTCTTGTTTAAATTAGCCTTCCTTCTAACACTCTGACGCTCTGACGCGGTCGCATCCAGGCAGGCAGGCAGGCAGCCAGGCAGGCGGCCGACAAAAGCTGCCAGTTTTGCTGAATAATTTAGCATTTCCAAACCGATTCGCATGCCCTGCCCCTGGCCATGACGCTGCCGCTGCCGCTGCCTCTGCCTCACGTGTGTGTGTACGTGTACTTGGTCTTAGCCCAGCCCTGAAGAGCAGAGCAAAGACGGTGGGGGGAGACCCCTAACACACAGACACACACAATAGCTGCTGCAAAAAAGTATAAAAAATAAATAAATGCTTACATAAAAACATGAATAAGAACAATTGTTAAGCCATTTTGTACGTATGAAAGCGGAATTATGCAAATGCAACACACGAGAAGGACAAAAAAAAAAAAAAACAAAAAAAATATATATAGGGGGGAAGATTTGCTTGCCTGCTGATGACAGCGTTTGGTATGCCATGCAACCAAACTCTGACGCTGATGATGATGATGCTACTGTCACGAGGACAGGACACCAATATACCAAGAGCCGCGTGCCCACCACGCGTGCTTGTGTGCCGTGTCGTGCCGCGTGTCAATGTACCATTGCTGTTTCTTTTTCTCTTGCTGTTTCTGTTTCTGTTTCTGTTTGTGCCATGTGTCATGCAAATCGAATCTAAATATTGTTTCTCCTGTTGCTTCTACTTTACATAATGCTATGCACACACCACCCAGTTCTTTTGCCGCTATCCAGTTGTTCATAAATGCAAACAACAAGTGTTGAGTCTTGTGGCCTATACCCTTTGCAGGGTAGTTAATATAACTTGCAGCAGAAGAATACATAGACATGTATGCGGGCATTTCTCAACGAATCAGAGCGCGTTAATGCCAGGCGCCATCGGATGTTTGCCTACAAGTGCATCCGAATTCAGCTGGCCCATAGCTAATTTGGATGGAAAAGAGTGGCCAAAGCTTCGGTCTTGCCTGTTTGCTGTGCGCTTTTAAGCAGTAACAGAACCACAAAGCAGAGCAGAGCAGAGCAGTGCAGAGCAGGGCAGAGCAGAGCAGGGCAGAGCAGAGCAGGGCAGAGCAGAACAGGCAAAGTAAACAGCCGAACAAACAAAAACAGCTGCTAGGCGCAGAGTGGGGGGACACTGTTATTGAATGTTCTTTGGTTCTTTTGTTACTTGCCATTGGCACTCCCCCCGACATTCGACACACTTTTTAATTAGTTTTGCCACATTTCGCAAATAGTTTAAAACAAATAAACGTCTGCGCACTTTAATTAAAGAGGCCTTTTTTCGTTTTGTGTGTCACCATCATCCATTCTTGGTGGCCCCTTCTGTTCGGTTCTGTTCTGTGCTGCCCGCTCTTTTGATTTGCTTTTGCATTTACATTGCAAGAATAAATATTTGCAGATATTTTTTTAATTAAGTTGCCAGTCTGCCTCGACCACAAGATGCCACAATCATACATACATACATGCACACACACACACACATGCATGCATGCATTTATCGATCGATACACATAAGACTCTGTGCTCTGCTCTGCTGTGCTTGTTTTGCTGGATACAAACAATTGGAGGCTGAAAAACAAAACAAAAAAAATGCAAGAAATGCATGTGCCATGTGCCACAATTGTTGGATAAACATTGAATATTTTTGCTTGACTTGGTGGGGGGGCCCAGACCCAGTCCCAGTCCCAGGCCCAGGCCAGAACACGGACCAGAATATTTATGGATTTAGCTGGAATACAATTTAAATTTTTTAAATATGTGTGCACACATGGCAACCGCATGGTATGAACAGAACCCGTAAACTGTGAACCATAAACCCCGCCTAACCGCAACCGTGTCAAAGCTATTGGAAGAAAAGAAAAGAAAGAAAAAAAAACAACAACAACAACAACAAAATCAACAGAAACAAAATAACAATGAAAAATAGGAAAACAACAAGCTAGAATGAACATTCAGACTATTGGAGGCAACCCTCCCTCCCTCCTCCTCCCCAACTATATAGTATACCTGAACGATTCAAACGATTGGCAACTGTCAGAGCGAGAGTAATTGTTTTCGTTGCTTTTTGGCTGTAATACATATTTAATCGTAATTATTTTCAGTAGATAATATCACTTGGCTCTGTCTACTCGATAATAGCGAGTCCCGGGAAATAATCTTCATAGTGATTCCAAGTTGCATAAACACAAAAAATAAACAAGTTCGGGGAAATGGTTGTGGTTCCAGATCTGACTGACACTTGCACAGAACCTGCACGTCGCTAAGTGAGGCCAAGTAAGGCTATTAAATGCCAAATTAATAGGTTGAACAAATTGTTGTTGTTGTTGTTTTTTTTTTCACTAAGTGCCGTGCCAAGAGACCCCAATTGTTGGGGACTTATATATGTGCACATTTCTAACTAGAATCGATTGAATGGAGTGTTCAAAAAAAAAAAAACAATACAAAACAAAACAGTTTTTTGTACTGTCTGATCGATAAGTGATATGCTCGCTGAATCACCCACCCGCTTAATGTTATCAACGGGGAACACTTAATTTGAGTTACTTCACGAATAGACTTGGAAGTCATCTACTTAATGTGCGGCTGCTCAGGCCTTCACGTCAGCACAGAGTGCTACAGTTGTGCTCATTTGAACTACTGCAAGAGGAGGGAGAGAGAGAGAGAGAGGGAGAAGCCTTGCTGCAGTATAAAAAAAATACAACATGGCGGCAAAGTACAGTTTTGTTTCGCAGTAGAAAACTACTGAGAAAATCAAAAATATATAGTGGAAGTTATCTTAGTGCTGCAAGGATGCGCAGGCCTTAAGGCAAGTACAGTTGCGCTCTTTTGTGCTACTTCAAGTTGGGAGTGGAGTAAACTAAAAGTATACAATATGGCGACAAAGTACGGTTGCGTAACTTTTAAGCTGCTGCCAGATGTATCTCCGTAGCGAAATATGGCAGATAATTGAAGTGAGAGAGTACCACAATAAAACGTTCGTTTTCCACACACACACATGTACAATACATACTATTCCAATCAATTAAGCAAGTCACTTGTATTAAAATGCCGAACTGAACGCTCATCAATATAAATGAGCCTCCCCTGGAGCGGGGCGTGTTCGAGTACTCGTGCACACATTAGCACAAATTGCCATTGCAATTGCAGAACGTGTGTGTGTGTGTGTGTGAGTATGTCTGTCCTATCTAGTCGTGTCTATGTGGTGTGTGTGTGTGTGCATTTGTTTACGTGGTCAGACGGTTTTTATTTGCATTAAAATTGAGGTTAATAACTATGGGGCAGATTTGTTGCAACTGTCAATGCTTGTCCATTAGAACGCTTGCGTTCGTTCGATTTGATGCGTCAAATGGTCGATTAGTGTGACCGCAACCCCCACCAGTCGGCACTCGGCAGTCAGACGCGCTCGGTGGTACTCGCCTATTACAGAATCGTATATTATTAATGCCTCTAATCCAAACTCCATCCTTACCCACCCAACCACCGAAACGCCAACCGTGTGAGTGAGTGAAGAGAAATCCCCCTAGTTGTGGCTGTTCTGTGGACAAGTGGCAGTAGTTCAGACCATTTAGCCACGTTAAATCCAACAAACGTCTAACGACAAAATACGATATGAGGTAATCTATAGCAGAAGCAAGGTATGTTTAAGTTATATCTGTATTTCGGTAGGCATTAAGGGCCAAGGTGTCTCTTTCGGGGAATTCAAACAGCAAAGAAGTGTGGGTGGGTGTCTTGCATCCAGGCTTGTGTGATGGGCTTGGATCGAGAAAAATTATAGATTAGAATGCTTTATATACGAAGTAGATATATTATTTTAAGCTTTGTTTGTTTTAGCTATCATACGATATGATAGGAAGTCAGTCTTATGGGGGGCAGCACTGGCAGTCAGTCTGGTGTGGTTTCGTCTATTGGGCAGCACTGGCAGTCTGGTGTGGTTTCGTCTATTGGGCAGCACTGTTAGCTGTCATTGTTTGCTGTGCTGCTCGTTGCTGTTGCCGTTGCTGTTGCTGGCTGTTGTGTGGTGATACTGCGAGCCCAGACAACTTTTGGCAATTAAATTAGCATTTCAGGTTGGCCGGCCCTATCGTTGCACATTATTATACTCGAGAGATTTACTGGCAAGTGCTGCTCATCTAATTAGTCTGACATGTGAGCTGCTATCAACCTGGCTGCCTGGCTGCCTGGCTGCCTGCCTGCCTGCATTCATGTACGAGAGTAAATTCGGGACGAGCCCCCCTGGGCTGGGCGCTCGTGGATGCCGCAGACGAACTCAGGCCTGAGTGCAGCAAACTCCGTTCGGGCCGGCCGGTTCCGTTCGTTACCTTTGATTATGCCGAAAATATATTTCACAAAGAGAATATCGTTTGCATAATTGCTTTTTAATTACCATATTTTCGCCCCACGTTTGTGCGTGTGCGTGTCTCATTCTGTATCTGTTCGAAAGCAGGCAGCACCACACACAGCACAGACTCTCCAAAGGTAAACAAAAACGTCTTATTTCATTAGCCTCGTTTTGTGCCTGCCACTGCTGCTGTCTGGCTGGCTGGCTGGCTGGCATGTCTTTTCCTTGTTTTATATACCCTACCCCACTCTTAGAGTCCAAGAACAGCATGTACACACATTGTGTGTGACAATTTCAATGACAGCGCTCTGTATGTGATGATATTAGATATTGGATGATACTCTCTAACAGGTCCACATAGCTATCTATGGCGGCGTTGCATAACACATAAATAGATTATGAATAAATAAATGAATCACAATACATTTTGACTAATGCCATGCCAGTAGCAGTAGAGTCTATTCATCTTTAAAATAGTTTTGAAAACAGAATCAAAGTTAGCCTCCAATGCCCGTGCTAAACACAATCGAGTTTTAATTTTAGATTTAGGCTATCAATCATAATAATAAAGCAATTAAATGCAAAGTTTCCAATTGAATCTCTTTCTTTATTATCGAACAGGGTATTCCCCCAGTCGTATTATCCTACCAACAGCTACAGTGCTTAGTGTTTTTTTTTTTTTTTTTTTTTGTAGAGTGTTCATTGGTCAGTGCAGAGCAAGGCGACGACACGTACAAACGGAATGCTGAAAATGTACTTAATGTGTATTTGTGCGATCGTGTAAACGCAAAAATATGCGCCAAAGCCATAAAAACAATGAGCAATGAGCAAAAAAATGCGAATATATGCATGAAAATTAGCCGTGTAGGCAGGCAGGCAGGCAGGGTAGGGGAAGAGGCATGGGCATGGGCATGGGCAGGGGCGGGCAGTCCAGTCAGACAGTGATAAAATGTTGTTTTCTCTTTGGCTCAGAAACTTGTTTAATAATTAAAAAATCAGCACACTCTCACACGCGTGCACACACGTGTAAAATATTATCCGGAATCGGAATTAGAAACTTTCGACTTGCGACACCGACGAGACCCGCTCTCGCCCCGTTCCACGTACACAAGATTTTTGATAATAAGCATTGGTACACAGCTCTGCGAGCGGACAATGCCCCCTGGGACGGACAATCGATATTTTGGCAACAAAAAATGCACATTCCAGGCGTATATTGGAAATGTGAATTTATGTGAATTTCCAAGCCATTAATGTACGCAATAAGCTGTGTATATCCATATAATTAACTGTGCATGATCAGGTGTGGCATGCTTCACATTTCCCATGCCCCCCCAATTATTCAATTTGTGAGGCATACATTTCTGCAGTAAATCTAATATAAAAATCATAAAAATTCGAATTCACACGCTAAATGCACAAATGCATTATTAAGTTGTCCACCAACCCAACACCCACCCACCACCCACCCAGCCATCACATTAGCACTGCTATCCCACCTATACTCGAGTACTTGTAGACTGTCGCACGACTGACCATCCAATTCCATTCGAATTCCCATTCACATTCAATCGCCTCGTTCCCAAACACGTCACCTTCCGCGTTCGTTGATGAATTGGCGTGAGAGTGAGACGCCAAGCGACAGCTGATTTACTGTTGCGAATCGTTGCTGTCGCATGGTGGTGGGTGGGGGGTAGCTAAGAGCCACACTGGAGTATCGTAACGCACGTGGATGCCTCTGTGCCGCTGGTATGTGCCGCCACTCGTTATTGGCATGCATTTGTTTCTCTTTCTGTTGTGTGCAGTTGTCAGTCAATGCGTCAAACGCAGAATAGCAGCAGAATAGAATAGAAGCACGGACGCGAATCCTTACGTCCTGTCTGTCGCTAGAGATGGACTACGGCCGTGACACGGAAGACCACGAGAACCAAAAAATAGAGAACAAAAAATCAAATGTACTTAAACGTTTGATTTCGCATACTTTTAGGCACCGAATCCGACTGTACTTGTGGAAAGTGGGTCAAATGGGACGTGATTCATTCGTCATTCACGGAAATATGTCCGAATTCACGGATGATTGGCACTTTTTCGTTGAATAGTAGAATTAAAAGCACCTGGCCTGTTCTTTTGTCTCACGGGAGTACTTATTACCCATTCAAATTAGTCCCCAAGACAATTATCCACCCACAAATCAAATTATTTCCAAACTCATGCTGCCGACTTTCCCATGATTTATTGCCAATTGCCAATTTATTATTATAACTATACTTAGAATACTTAGTGGCTTTTAAAATTTGCACCCACTTTGGCCCATCCAAATAGCTACTTAAAGGACATGACATGATATCAAAGTATCGGATGAGTTGCGGTTTTTTAAAAGAAACATCTGTGGCTAAAACCAGGCCCGCAACCATCAACCATCTCTATATTCTTCGGTCCCTCTCTCGCTTGTTTCTGTCTGCTTGTCTGTGAGCGCTAGTCCTCGGGTCTGTATAAAGTCAACGCAACAACGCGCTGCCGGGATTGTTGGCCATTGTGCTTTATTTATTCAGACGGCGTTGATTATTTTTGCTAAATTCAGTGCACATATTTGCATTCGTGCATTGAGAAGAAGTGACAGTCAGTGGCAGCAACAAGAAATAAGAACGGGTGCAATTAATCAAAGGCTAACAAAAAGAGGCACAAGTGGAGCGAGATCATAGGAAACTAAAGTGAATCGTAAGTAAGGAATGGGCGAGTGATGTGGACACCCGCTTAGAGAAAGACATCGTGTACATTCGATGATATCTTTTCGCTGTGTCTCTCGTAATAGAGATTTGTAACTAACGAGTGTACAAGTAATTCTATACGCTCACTCGCCTAAAGAAACACCTTACACTCGTTGATTCTATCCACTCGTTATGTTACGTTCTGTTACGTCTGTTTCTAAAACTGTTGCTCTGCTTTGAAGTGTGGTGCAACATTCATCACATGACGGACGGTACGTGCAGTAGCAGCAGCAGCAGCAGCAGTACTAGGCAGGGTGCACAGTGGGGGAACAGGTCGGGGCACACAAATTTATTATTAATAAAAGCCATGTAATGCCCGCTAATGCCACGTACATGCACATGAACATCCACATCCACGGTAGAGAAGCATAAATATATAATATTGTATAAATATAAATGCTAATGGTATCCGTTTGCCTTTCTTTCCCCATTTCTATTGCAGGCAGACAGAAGAAGCTAGAAGCTAGAAGCCAGAAGCCACTTGCTGACTGATCATCATTCGGCCACCAGCCAGCCCCACAGTAAGAGCTGTAGGAGGAGCATCCGGACAAGGAAAACGACACATACCCGGGATCAGGAGCAGGAGCAGGCGTTTGGTGTAGGAGGAGTAGAGCGCATCAGCAGATCTTGTGGCGGAGGTGGAGCGGCGGTGCGCGCCTCTGTTACCCAAGTCCAACATGTCTTCGCCAGCGGCCCAGAGCAACAGCAGCCAGTCGCAGTCGCCAGCGTCGGCCCAGCAGCAGCAACAGAATCAAAAGGCGAACAACGCAAACAACACACACGACAACAAGAATGCCTCGGCGACGACGGGGACGGCAGCAGCAGCAGCAGCAGCGCCACCGCCACAGCAGCCTCCACAGCATCGACAGCTGGCGGCGGCAACGGTGGAGCTCCACAGAGCCCCACAAAACGGATCACAATATCGACCAAGGAGCGTGTGGTCGATAGCGTACCGTTTCCGCCAAGCCGCAAACTCACCTGCACGGACGTGTTCGATCCGCGGACCGGAAAGCCACAGCACGATGTACTTAAGCAGCACTTCATACTGGAGGGGCGTATCGAGGAGAGCGCCGCGCTGCGGATCATCCAGGACGGGGCCACGCTGCTGCGCCAGGAGAAGACAATGATTGACATCGAGGCGCCGGTGACGGTCTGTGGAGATATTCATGGACAGTTCTACGACCTGATGAAGCTATTTGAGATCGGCGGTTCGCCGGCCACCACAAAGTATCTCTTCCTGGGCGACTACGTGGACCGAGGCTACTTCAGCATCGAGTGCGTGCTGTATCTGTGGTCGCTGAAGATCACCTATCCGCAGACGCTGTTCCTGCTGCGCGGCAACCACGAGTGCCGGCACCTGACCGAGTACTTCACCTTCAAGCAGGAGTGCAAGATAAAGTACTCGGAGCGCGTCTACGACGCGTGCATGGACGCGTTCGACTGCCTGCCGCTGGCGGCGCTCATGAACCAGCAGTTCCTGTGCGTGCACGGCGGCCTGTCGCCGGAGATACACGAGCTGGAGGACATACGGCGGCTCGACCGCTTCAAGGAGCCACCCGCATTCGGCCCCATGTGCGACCTGCTGTGGTCCGATCCGCTGGAGGACTTTGGCAACGAGAAGAACTCGGACTTTACACGCACAACTCGGTGCGCGGCTGTTCGTACTTCTACAGCTACGCCGCCTGCTGCGACTTCCTGCAGAACAACAATCTGCTGTCGATCATCCGGGCGCACGAGGCGCAGGACGCCGGCTACCGCATGTATCGCAAGAGCCAGACCACCGGTTTCCCTCGCTGATCACCATCTTCTCGGCGCCCAACTATCTCGATGTGTACAACAACAAGGCGGCGGTGCTGAAGTACGAGAACAACGTGATGAACATCCGACAGTTCAACTGCTCGCCGCACCCCTACTGGCTTCCCAACTTCATGGACGTGTTCACCTGGTCGCTGCCCTTCGTGGGCGAGAAGGTCACCGAGATGCTGGTGAACGTGCTGAACATCTGCTCCGACGACGAGCTCATGACCGAGGAGAGCGAGGAGCCGCTCCGGACGACGAGGCGGCGGCGCGCAAGGGAGGTCATACGCAACAAGATCCGTGCCATTGGCAAGATGGCGCGCGTCTTCTCCGTGCTGCGCGAGGAGTCCGAGAGTGTGCTCCAGCTGAAGGGCCTGACGCCGACGGGCGCCCTGCCCCTCGGCGCCCTCTCCCGGTGGCAAGCAGTCGCTCAAGAATGCCATGCAGGGCTTCTCGCCCAACCACAAGATTACCTCGTTCGCGGAGGCCAAGGGCCTCGATGCCGTCAACGAGCGGATGCCGCCCCGTCGCGATGCCACACCCTCGCCGGCGGAGGAGGGCCAGAAGACACTGTCGGCGGCGGCAGCAGCAGCGGCCAATGCAAATGCGAATTCAATCACAGGATAATTCTAAGTCAGACAGCAGTCGGCAAAGCGATTGGTTGGATCAGATGAGCGAATTGGAGGAGCGGAGGATTGGATCTTGGGCTTTTTGGGATCTTGGGGAGCGGAAGTCAGTTGATAGTCGAAAGTTAAGTAAACGGTTGGGAGGGAGAATGCGAACAAATAGGAACAAATAGTCTCAAAAGAGCGGCTTAGTGTCAGAAAAAAAAAAGAAAAAAACAAATACACACACAGACGCTCCCGCACAGGCAGACACACAGCATTCAAAACGGTTGAGGCCAGGGTTGCACGCAAGCGCAGAATCGAAACGAGTGGAATGGAATGCAACGGCAACTGCAACTGGGAATAATGCGAATTGTAAGAGAGAAGAGGAAACAAAACAAAAACACAGAGAACGCAGGAAACAATAAGAAAAGAGGCAATTTTTTTGGGCTTGAAGAGAATGGAAGATGATGAAACGTGAAAGAAGAGAAGAAGAAAGAAAATTCAGCCCCCCAAGTGGATGCTAATTATAAATGCAGTTGAAAAGGAAATATAGAATTATTATACAATACAGAAATGTATATACAAATTTTGTGCAACGTTATATCAAAAGAGCAAATTTAAAGCTAAGCGAGGCTCTCTCTCTCTCTCTCTTCGACAGCAGCATTGCCCCCCAAGAAAAATTAGGTAAATTTAAATTATGTTTGCTAACTAATTGTAAAACGAATTGAAACAAACTACAACAAAAAGAACCCAACAGCAGTGGCGCTCCCTTTACCCCCCCACCACGCTCCGGTCTTTGTTAAGTGAAACCAAAAAAAAAAACAAAACAAAAAAAGAGCAAAGGAGAAGAGAATCTACATCTAGAGCATAAATACTAAGCTGGAACTACGAGTAATACTAAAAACAAAAACAAAAAGCTAAAGTGAATTCTACTATTTTCGTTGTGTGGCGACGGCCTCTTGGGTGACTTATATACACACATGTAATATACATATGTGCGCGGGTGTATTATTTAGGAGATTATGGCCAAGGAGAAGGCTTCTTCAACAGAGAAAACTACTTCCTACAACAGTAAAAAACAAAAACAAAACAAAACAAAAACAAAAACAAATCAAACAAACAGCAAACAAATTACAACAGCAACAATATTTTACTACAATGTTTTATTACAAGAACAAGAAACGACTGAATCTCTATCTCTCTCTGTCTCTATCTGACTCTTTCTCTCTCACACAAAAACACGCCTACACACACTCACAGACAGACACACACACACACACACACACTAATGCAGGATGATCACGCTAAAAGTTGGATCGTTCCTCGCGTTTTTATCGTCGCCATTGTCGCCTCACACTCTCTCATCTGGTGATTGTGTATGTGGTCTTTATATACGTGCCATCTTTGTCGTAGTCATTAGCTGAATACTATATAAATGATATACAAGATACGGGTACGGGTACATTATATGTTGATTTTAATTGTACGAGAAACAACCCGATGGATGGCTGCACCGATCCACATTGCAGGGGCAACACAGAGAACGAGAAAGAATCTGAATCTCCCTTGATTTCTGCCCACGATATTTCCATCTATATATGTTCCACATGAATCTCATCTCATCCTCCATCCACAACCTGTCCGTTTCCTGTAACTCTCTCTTTCTCTCTCTCTCTCTCTCTGCCATTTGCGCCTGCGTTGTTGTCGTGTGCAGAATCCTTTTTATACTTAATGGAATTTTAGTTATTAAAAGTCAACCGATCATGTTAAAGAATTCGGATAGTGCGACAAAAACTAAACTGAATACGAAACGTGAAAATTGTGTGCGAACGGGAATTTTGTTATATTTCTTAGTTATTATTCTATACACCTTTTTTTATATATACATACATAAATTTCTTGTTATCCTTTTTATAATTTGTATTTATTGTAAACTATTTATACACACACAAACACACACACACACACAATCAGCGAGCATAATATGAATACAAAAATATATATATTTATAAACTAAATTGTTGTTTCTACTTCTACCTATGTTTTTTTTATATCTATATATACTATATATATATATATATATATATATATACAACTATATATGTATAATGTATATTTATATTGTTTACCACACTTTTTCTATAGGCCATAAGTAATTTAATTAAATGAATTTATTAAAATGGAAATGAAGAGAAAAAGGAAAAAAATATACGAGCATGTAACAAAATGGGGCGTGCAAAAAGTTTTCTTAAACAAAAATAAAATTATATTCTAAAAACAAAAAGTAAGGGAAAATAATTAAAACCAAAACCAAACTATGTGAATTTACTATTAAGTTTAAATTATACAACAAACATGAAAGGGAAATGAAAACAACAAAAAAAAAAAACAACCAACAAAAAAAATGAAAGCAAATAACGTTTACAAAAATGAAACAAAGTATGTTATAGAAAAAGCAAAAAAAAAATATATAAATAAATAAATTTTCAACTTCGACAAGACGACAAGAACAACAAAATCCAAGAGAAAGAAACCCAATTTAAAGATTTCTAGAAAATCGTAATACAAAATGCAAACTTATAGCAATTTGAAGTACTTTATAATGAAATATACCTACACACATATGCCTAAGAGAAACGCATACACGAACACGAGTGTGCCCAAACAGAAAACATATATATATATATAAAGATATGTATATATATATATATATTTGCAAAACAATTGAGGCGGAGTGGAGCCGGTGACGAAAGAAAGGAAGTAAGAAGGAGAGGGGCGAGAATATACAATACAAATGCAGAAGCAGCAGCAACAAACAGCAATCACAAGTGCAGTAATAAAGAAAATACCGTTGACAAATTCGAATAAGTTGTTAGTGATGGCAGGAGGCACGCATGCGCGCACTGTGAGCTGCTTAAGTGAGAGCAGCTACAGGTACAGATGGTACAGTCGTGCATCGTTAATAGTGCCCAGCAGCAGCAGAAGCAGCGTTATCAAGCAGTTAAATAATGGTTAAAAATTATTTACATTTATATATATATTTACATACAATACCTAAATATAAAGCAGTTTAAAGTTAAGAGTTTCACACACAAAACAAAACATAACAAAACACAGACAGACACACAACAAACACACAGAAAAGTTTACAACAAGTTTATGCATTTCAATTCACGAGAAAACAAAAACAAAAACAAAAACGAAAACGATGGAAAAAACCAATACAAATAATAATAAATATATATATATACATATATATGAATATATAAACAATAATTACAATTACAGCCAATAATGGATTACAGCAACCTCAAAGCTCTTACTATTATTTTTAAAAGTAAATTGAGTAAAATGAGACATTTTTAACAAATAAAATTACTACCGCTACCCACAATATGCATATACATGTACATACATGTATGTATGTATGGTATATAAATAATATACTTTTCTCCTCCAAGAACGTTTCCCAACAATACCAGCAATACAAATTAGCGCGCTCTTCTAAACAAAACAAAATAAATGAAAAAAAATAAATTAAATTAAATTAATATACACATACTATATGGCAAGGAAACCAACAAACAAAAAATATATGAAAATCTAACATATTACGACTAAGCGATTAATATACGGCAAAACAAATACTTTTATACTATATACACGAAAGCCTAAAAACTAAACAAAAAGCTAAAGAAATTAACGGTAACGATAACGACTCTCCTCTCTCTTTCACCCACTCTTCTCTCGCACGCTCTCTCCTCTCTGCACTACTCTCCATGCCCAAGGCTCACTCAAAAGCTCTCAACTTCAACTCCAAGTTCGACCTTGACTTCGACTCTTTTTCTCGTCTCGTCTCACTCACTCTCAATCTCGTTCTCTCTCTCTCTTTTCAATGACCTAACCCAAAAAAAAAAAAACCAAATCCAACCACACTTTTTAACGGTAAATTTTCTACTACACAAAAATATGAATATGAAATATAAAAAAGAATAGTACATACAAATTACAGCAAAGAAAAAAATTTCCTTTTAACGAAAATATCAAAAACCAAAAAATCTCTACATATATTTAGATATACGATTAAAGAAAGAAAGAACAAAAACAAAATGATAAAACCAATTCTGTTTTAAGTTTTTAATCGAGACAAGCGCATCAAACACTAAACATTTTCAAATATTTGTTTGGAGTTCGTCTCGAGGCTTTTGTTGACCATTTTTAGCCATTTGTTAATTTGTTGATTAGCTTGAACTATGTACAATCAAATCAGATACTTAACTCGTTTTAAATAAACCAATTTTGTTAATCAATTCTGTTGTTCCCTATCGAATTTATAAGTTATATAGTCATATGTATATGATAAACAAAAAAAAAAAAAAAAAAGGAATAGGGGAAGTTAATTGTTCTAGTTTTGGATTCATCTCCAGTGCAAGTGAAAAATCCTTTCATCATTTTTTTTGATACATGTATTTTTCAACATCTACTTCCTGCCCTCAAATGCTTTAAAAACTTTACACAAAAAAACAAAACAATTTAATATAACATATATTATAACAAATGAAAACAGAAAGAAAGGAAAACCATAAAGATGATGAAGAAAACCCAATGAAAAAAAAAAAAAATTAAAACTTTACCTTTTGGATAAATCAATTTAAATGCATATTTTATATATATTTAAACATTTATTTATATATAATATATATATGATAATTATAAGTTGGAGAAACTTTGTCAAAGAAAAAAGTTTATATACTTATATATTTAAAAATAATGAAATAATATTAAAAATGCAACATAATAAATTAACAAACAAGAAAAAACATCACATCTAGATAAATCTCTTAAAAATTTTCAATTTTATTATTAAACCAAAACCAAAAGTGAATAAATAAACAAATTTAACAGTGAATGCATTATTATATATATGTGTGTACATATGTGTGTATGTATGTGTATATATGTTTATGCACATACATACAGACATATGTATATATATACATATGTAGGAGTATGTATATGGGATTTATAAATGTATTGCATGGGCAGATGGCTGGCAAAGATTACTTAAAAATTGCGCTGGCGTGGCAACAACAAAAACACGTTGTATCCAATCCGAGGATTAACAAATTAACTTACAAGGGGAAGATGGAAGATGACAACAGCAACAAAATGCAGACAAAAAGTTTTTAACATTAAGCGAATAAAACAAAGAAAACCAAATGATTATCAATGTTATTAACATAATTAATATTAACAGCAAAAACAAAACAAACAAAAAAACTGAGAAAACAATACAAAAACATTAAAAAACTATACAAGTACCTATCCTGAGAATAAAATGCGCGCACATTTATTATTTCCTCTAAATGTTCGTTTGTGTATGGGGAAAGTCCCCCAGGGAATTTCAGCATTTGAAACGTAACGGCTGCCATCGAGCTGTTGCGCCCACCACCTCGAAGTATCGATACCATGTATATCGTATCGTATATCCAAGCCCTGGAATAAATTTAAAGAATTTTCTCTTGTCATCAAATCGGGATTTTGAGTGGAAGGTATATCGGTATAGTATATGCCATTATATTAAATCAATTTCATCAATCTGTTGAATTTCATTGTTAAAGGTTCATAAATTAACGGTTAAAGTGTTACCGGTTTTTTCTTCAAATTTCGCTCTTAAATTTTGTTGGATTTCGATTTTGGCTATATTTGAAAATTATCCAATAATTATCGTATAGAAACGTGCGAAATAGGAACATCCCAGATGGATGGTGGAACGACAGGGACATTTTCGGAACGGCAAAACCTTACGGACCATCCCGAAATGGATGGTGGATGGTCGCCCGTGGGAATATTTCACTAGCTAGCTAGTAATATTAAACCGAATATCAAAACCAAGGAATATGATTTCCGATTACCAAAACAGAACGTTAGCCCATTGTCGACCAGAGGGTGTTCCAATTCTGCCACGACAATTATGAAAATTGAAATATGTCAGCGCAGTTCAGGTGAACGACACATTTCAAATTGACCGCCAAACTCAATTTAGCGCACGAAAAATACTGACATTTTTCGCTCTCAATTCGTGGTGGGTTTTCAAAACTCGCTCTCAATTCGTGGTGGGCTTTCAAAATTTGCTCTCTTTTTAGTGGTGAAGAGAGTGTTTTTGTGGTGACTTTCCACTCATTTTCGCGGTGTGAGCAACATGTATCTAACGGGAACTGACAACACTGACGTCACATTTAGTCAACATTTCCGTTTTACGCTTTGGCCGCTTTTGCTTGAACCTTAATATGTAAACAATCCAATGAAAAATAGTTCTCAAAACTAGCCAATCCTAAACAAAATTCATTGAGGAATTGGATAAAGCTATTTTTTTAGGGCTGAGAGGGCCATCTATCTAGTAATATTAAACTGAATATCAAAATTGACGAATTTCATATCACAAAATATCACGGTATGGCAGCCCGCAGCAACTACGAATTGCACGAGTCTGGCAACGCCACAAAACGACGACACATTCGTTTTATGTTGTTTTGTTTGAACCTTAATATGTAAATAATCCAATAAAAAGGACTTCTAAAAACTTGCCAGTACTGTAGAAAATTTATGTATGTATTGGATAAAATTATTTGTTTAGGGCTGAGAGTCCCAGCTAGCTAGTAATATTAAACGGAATATCAAAATCGAGAAATATCAACATTGAATGCCTTAAAAAAAAAATCGATACTATCGTGATAGCTCTAATAATTATTAAAAAACCATTGAAACCTTTTAGGAACTTGTCCATTGTAAAAATTAGATGCCACCTGTCGATTTGTTTACAAATGTGTCTTCGTATTTTATAGCAGTCAATCCAAACATATTAAAAGCGCAACGACTGTAGCTCGATACTATCATGATAGTCTCAAAACCATCGATGGTAGAGACTAGCAGCAAAATATCGATACTATCGATAGTGCCCTCGATGGTTTGACACCTCTACAAGAGAGAAATTACGACGTCTGCAGGGTCAAGACGAAGCGAAAATAGGCAAAATACTAAGTGAATATGATTGTTGTTGAGTAAAAACAGCGCATAACGAACACGACCAGTGGCAGCAACAACAGCGAAACTGTTAATTTGCTTAAATCAAAGCTGGAAGGCGATAAAGCGGCTAAGCTCCAACAACAGCAGCAGCAGTAAAAGCAGCGCAGCAACAAAAGCAACAACAACACCAGCAGCGCAGCAGTAAAAAGTGCCAGTGTGTGTGGGTTGTTTTGTATGTGTATGTGTGTTTGTGGAAATTGAGCCAGGAGGTGGGAAAAGGACAGGAATAGTCACACAGGAACAGGAACCAGAGGAACGCCAAAGCGAACTCAAACGAATCGGCAACGGGAACGGTGAGAGAGAGAGAAAGAGAGTGTGAGTGCAAGGGAGTGTGAGTGGGTTGATAGAGAGGATTCGGAGTCGGAGAACGCAGTCAAGTGGAGAGAGCTCCAATCCAGAGGAGCAGCTCCAACTCCAGCATCAGCATCAGCCATGTCTTCGAATAATCAATCAAGCGAAAGCCAAGTGGCAACAAGTGCCAGCCAGCAGCGAGCCAGCAACGCCTCCACCGCTGAAGCCACAGACGCCAACAGCTCCTCCGCCGCCGCTGGTGACGTTGGCTCTTCCACTGCTGCTGGCAACGCCGCCACCACTTCCTCCTCCTCCTCCCAGGCCAGTGCCAACGCCAACGCAATCGCGAGCAACTCAAACGCCGCGGATCACGATGGCAGCCCCACAAAGCAGGGCAAGCCCCATGGTGGCCATACGGCGGTCAACACCAAAGAGCGTGTGGTGGATAGCGTCCCCTTCCCACCCAGCCACAAGCTGACGCTGGCCGAGGTCTTTGATCCGCGCACGGGCAAACCGAATCACGACGTCCTGAAGCAGCACTTTGTGTTGGAGGGGCGTATTGAAGAGGCGCCCGCCCTCAAAATCATCCAGGACGGGGCCGCGCTGCTGCGTCAGGAGAAGACAATGATCGACATCGAGGCGCCAGTGACGGTTTGTGGGGACATACACGGCCAGTTCTACGATCTCATGAAGCTGTTCGAGGTGGGCGGTTCGCCGGCCACCACAAAGTATCTCTTCCTGGGCGACTACGTGGACCGAGGCTACTTCAGCATCGAGTGCGTGCTGTATCTGTGGTCGCTGAAGATCACCTATCCGCAGACGCTGTTCCTGCTGCGCGGCAACCACGAGTGCCGGCACCTGACCGAGTACTTCACCTTCAAGCAGGAGTGCAAGATCAAGTACTCGGAGCGCGTCTACGACGCGTGCATGGACGCGTTCGACTGCCTGCCGCTGGCGGCGCTCATGAACCAGCAGTTCCTGTGCGTGCACGGCGGCCTGTCGCCGGAAATACACGAGCTGGAGGACATACGGCGGCTCGACCGCTTCAAGGAGCCACCCGCATTCGGCCCCATGTGCGACCTGCTGTGGTCCGATCCGCTGGAGGACTTTGGCAACGAGAAGAACTCGGACTTTTACACGCACAACTCGGTGCGCGGCTGTTCGTACTTCTACAGCTACGCCGCCTGCTGCGACTTCCTGCAGAACAACAATCTGCTGTCGATCATCCGGGCGCACGAGGCGCAGGACGCCGGCTACCGCATGTATCGCAAGAGCCAGACCACCGGTTTCCCCTCGCTGATCACCATCTTCTCGGCGCCCAACTATCTCGATGTGTACAACAACAAGGCGGCGGTGCTGAAGTACGAGAACAACGTGATGAACATCCGACAGTTCAACTGCTCGCCGCACCCCTACTGGCTTCCCAACTTCATGGACGTGTTCACCTGGTCGCTGCCCTTCGTGGGCGAGAAGGTCACCGAGATGCTGGTGAACGTGCTGAACATCTGCTCCGACGACGAGCTCATGACCGAGGAGAGCGAGGAGCCGCTCTCGGACGACGAGGCGGCGGCGCGCAAGGAGGTCATACGCAACAAGATCCGTGCCATTGGCAAGATGGCGCGCGTCTTCTCCGTGCTGCGCGAGGAGTCCGAGAGTGTGCTCCAGTTGAAGGGCCTGACGCCGACGGGCGCCCTGCCCCTCGGCGCCCTCTCCGGTGGCAAGCAGTCGCTCAAGAATGCCATGCAGGGCTTCTCGCCCAACCACAAGATTACCTCGTTCGCGGAGGCCAAGGGCCTCGATGCCGTCAACGAGCGGATGCCGCCCCGTCGCGACCAGCCGCCAACGCCCAGCGAGGATCCGCACAATCCACAGTCATCACATCATAGTCAAGGCAACAGCAACAATGGTGCGGCGCATGGGTAAGCGGCATGCCACAGATCGGATTGAGAGTGCTGGCAGGCGGTACAGCAGTGGTACGAAGTGGAGTGGAGTGGAGCAGAGCAGAGCAGAGTGGAGATAGAGGCAGTGACAGTGGCAGTGTGGATAGACCTAAGAGACATTTATTCAGTAAAGTGTCAACGATTTGTCGTTTTAGCTAAACATCATTCTGTAGCTGTAACTGAACCTCAAGCTTGGCCCGAAGCAGAAACGGAAACGGAAGAGCACCAACAAGCAAACAACAAAGAAAATTCTTAATTAAGCTTAAAGTGTGGCAGAGCAACAACTTAAACAAATCAACAACAACAAAAAACCCAATCTAATCTAAGTATAAATGTAACACAGCTCCCAGCTCCCAGCTCCAGCTCCAGTTCCGACTTTCGACCACTTTCACGACCACTTCTGGATGCATGTAGCAGCAGCAGCAGCCGATTTATTTGTTTTAGCGCAGGCGCGCATCGCGGCGCACATTGGATATTAGAATTATGTGTTGCATACTTTGGCGGGCCGGCCGCAAGAATTCCTTTTCTCAAGAAAACCCCAAACCCAGAAAACAAAATCCCCCATAATTCTTAGCTTAAGTTGTAATGTATAAAAACAAAAACAAACAAAAACCGAATGGGAGAAAAACCTTGAATGAAAAATGAACAAAACACACAAAAACAAAAACAAAAAAAAAAAAGAAAGTAAAACTAAATGAAAAAAAAAAAAATGATGGTAAAAATCCAGCGCTAATCTGTTAAAAACATTTAGCAGCGCCAAAAAGAAGCGAGCATATATACATATGGAATATATAAATATATATTTAAATATCGATCTATAACTAAACCAATATGAAGATGAAGATGAAAAACATGAATTGAATATGAACAAAAAAACAAAACAAAAAACAAAAACATACTTTTGTGCAATCCTTGTCTTGTAATCCATAACATAAACTTGAAAAGCATGAGAATGAATGAAGAGAGGATAGGAGAAACCAGTTTGCAATATGTGCCGCAATAGTCCATAAATGTTCCTTATACGAATTAAACTTGAAAAACAAAACCAACAAAAGAAGAGTTTACCTTTTTTTAAATGTATACATATATAAATATATATATATATTTATATTCTATTAATTAATACATACGTGCATATATCTGTATAATTGTTGCTTAATATAACTTTCGACTTAAATCTGTTACATATTCGATGTACTATCTGTGTGTATGATGGACGCGTGTGAGGCGGCTGTATGGTTTATTGCGTTTTATCAACCGAATCAACCCAAATCGAGTCTATGTTATCATTAACATGTAAAGAGTGAAGAGGAAGAGAAAGAAATTAAGCTAATTAGTTAATGAATATGATGCATTTTAAATGATTGATTGATTCAAACACATACACAAACACACACACTCACACCGACACCCACAAAGCGGAAACAAAGCGTTCCCATTTAACTAGCAAATCAGATATTTAACTAATAATTACTTAATAGAAATGTAATTGATAATATACATACATATATCCCGCCCCTTGTGTACATTGAACTACTCGTAGAACACCATTATTTCTGTTGAATACACACGCCAGAGAGAGGGTTACCTTTCGGTTATTTCTCGAGGTGTTTTTTTTTCTTTCGATTTCTACTGAACAGACACACACACACTCACACATTAACGATGAAAGTTTTTGAGATAGAGATTCCAATTAAGTAAAAATGTAGTTAATTAAGTATGTATATTGTATAAGGCATGGAACGCTGTGGAACAGGCGTTTCAATTCAATTCAAGAGATGGCAATCAATTCCTTCTACTTCCACCCTTCCCCACCCAATTCTATGCAGCGTACGCTTGTTCCGCGCAACGCGTTCGAATAGTGTTGCAAGAGAGAGATATATATAGTATTAATAGCCGACTTTCCAATGTCAAATCAAAATATATGCATATATACGAATATATATACATATGAATATACGCATTGTAATAGGGAGAATCACACAACAGATGCCTTCATCCAGCTTCCCGGCACACCACACCACACACACCACACACCACACACACACAACCAACACGCTCTCGGACTCAGCTCCAGTTTCGTTTCGTTTCGACTCGAGTCCATTCCCCCCGCACGGCTGTACTTTGCTTCGATTCTGCAAAACCACCATACAATACACCCTCCTCACCCTTCAACTTAATATTAATATACAAGTACGTATATGAGGCATATGGTATATCTGAGGAGTTACGATTGGATAAAACAATTAGTTTTTAGTGTAATATGCACACACACACACACCAAACATGACACACAAACACGACACACAAACACACGTATCAAGCTACCAAAAATTATTTCAATCGTAGTTAACTAAACAAACAAATTCCATTTCCCGAATAGGGCGGAAGAAAACTTAGCTTTTATAAAAGAGACATCTGCCCAACTTATTGAGAGATGGCTAACCAACCACATACACAAATATACATATATTATAGGGACACTATTTTTTTTTTTTTTGGATTCAGCAACAGAACAGAACACAAACATACACCAAGACAAGAGGAAGAATGAGAACAAGAGCATAAACTAACTATATAAATATTAACAACAATCGACAAAATGATATGATATGATGAACAAGAATAGAACAAGAATATAGTTTAAGTATGGTCGTTTCCTCTATTGTTGTTGAAAACTGTTAAATCGCAAATGCATATTTAGTTAGTACGGAGGTAAATGAAACTGGGGGGGAGGGGCGGGCTTCCCCTGCGAAACAAAAAAACAAAAAAAACACTGAAACCAATTGCAATTTGAAATTGATTGATTCCACAAGTCAAGTATACAGAATGAGAAAACACCAAAATAATATGGATAAATACCAAATATGGTAAAGTATTATATGAAGCATAATGTCTAACCAAAAGATCGATTTGCTTAGCTCTTCCCACACTCACACTCACACTCGCACTCCCACTCGCGCCCAATTCCATAAGTAACTCTCGAATTAGATGAGTTGGCGGTGACCTCTGCCCTTTCGATATAATGGCAAATACACGCCACTACATACATAAATACATATTTACTTGCCTATATAGTGAGAGATGGAAGAGACGGAGATGCAGATCTTTAGATTTTGATAATATATCAAGACCATACTAAATACTTTATGGATCCATTAATCGTTGAACCAACCCAAAGCATAAACCGAATCAAAAAGGAACACACGTTACTGTTAAAGCGCGATCAGGGTCGGGGATGGTGTGTGGCGTGGCCCGAGATATAGATGCATTCCACAACAGAAGACGTGCATGGTACTTACATACATATATAAGACATTTCGCCTCTTAAAGCAATTATAAAGATAACAAATGAGTAATGTTTATTATATTATTAAATTATATATACATATACATATTATATAAACAAAATAAAATAAATCAGCAGCAAAATTTCCATTCTACGGCCTTTTTTCTTGCGATATTTTAACGGAATTTTCGCAATTTTAAAAACATTCGACAATATTTTGTTGTCTCTTCAATGTTTAAACAAAAACAAATAAATATCCGATAATAAATTTATGAATTTCTATATAATAAAATAACTGTTACGTTCCCGTTGGGAACATTTGATGCAACATGGGGAAATGTATAGCCAGAATTGTTGAGTAACTTTGGCACGAAGTGAGCAACAAATTTGAATACCTTGGGAAAATGGATCTTATGGACTTGAGATATGTTTGCCATTTCAGGCTAAAATTAATGCAGAAACTACTCAGTCTCTAAAGATATAAACGAAATTTTGCAGCTCACGGGTTCCAATAATAGGTATCAGAACCGGGATAAATGTATATATATATAAAACACAAAAATGTGCATTAATAGGTAAAAAACATGTCAATCTAGGATAAAATCATAAATAAAATTTCAATGAAACAACAAGTTTAACATCAATTGTTTGACAAGCAACAATGACGTCACATTTAGTCAACAGTTGCGTTTAATGTTTTGGCCGTTTTTGTTTGAACCTTTTTATGTAAACAATGCAATAAAAAGGACTTTCGAAAACTAGCCAATCTTGATTGATTTGATGTATCTATCGAATAACATTATTTGTTTATGGCTGAGATGGCCAACTAGCTAGTAATATTAAACTGATTATCAAAATCATGGAATACGATTTCAATCAATAAAATAGAACGTTTACCCATTGTCGACCAGGGGGGTATTTAATTTTTCCACTAAATTTATTTAACTTTAACATATTTTACGCATTACAGGTTAAATATGTCGGTGGTCATTTTTGTTTTGTAAGTAAAGAGGAGGATGGAGCTTTAAGGAGCATTTACAAACACTATTATTTTTCGCAGTTTAACAAAGGGTGCTCAACATTTTAAATAGAGGGGTGTTAGTTGGGTTAAGTCTCGTTTGATCGCGGGACTGCCCTGGTTTTTTTATGGTATGGTATTTAAATAGTATTTCTCGAAACCGAAACGGTATTTAATGGTATTTATTTTTTAGCAGCATGGTATTTTTGATCGTTATCGTCACGGTCACGCTGGTGCCGTGTTTTTGTACCGCCGCAAAAAAGAAAATCGAAATAATAAGGCTGCTGTGTAACCACTAACCCTTTTAAAACTGATTAGTTGTGTTACATTATGCTAAAGTATTACCAATCATAGCACACAGCAATTTTCGAGCAGCGGAAACACGGTAAAGAGGGAAAAACTGATTCTCGCGCCAGCACGCCTGTCTCTGTGTGGGTGTGTGTATGAATGAAGTGTGATTGTGTGCTTGGTGTGTGGGAAAGTAAAGTGTATGATTAAGTGCAGTCGCTGGGCGGCCGCAATAACCATTCAACAGTCAACAGGAAACGCCATCGCTCATCCCGCTTCTTTTTCTCGTTGCAAAACAGAGCCTTCCCCCAACATTCGGTGAAACTCAACTAAGAGCAGACCAGAGCAGCAGCCGCGGACAGTTTCCAGTTCCAGTTGGTGCCCCAAAAAAATGGATAGCAAGGGACGCAATGTCATTGTCTGTGATAACGGCACAGGGGTAAGATATCCATATTCACATCCAAATTCTAAGCCGATTTCACCCAGCGATCGCTGTGACACACATTTCTGGACCGCCGTCGCCGCTGCTGCAGCAGATTCTTGTAGGTTAAGCAGTGCTTCCATGGAACTGCTTGACTGCTTCGGGCGTTGACGTTGTGGTCGGCGCGACGCTGCGGGAGTGCAGTATTGATGCAGGCTGGTGCAATGTGATGGAAGAGGTCGCTGCCTCTGCTTCTACATCTCGTGCTGCGCTGCACCCGCTTTAGTCATTGCTACCGCTGACCGTCGTCGATATGGTATTACTCACCCGACTCAAATGTTACGCATACCCTGACACACACCACATACACTTATACACAAACAAAACACGCCCAAACTGCCGAAAGAGCGGCGGCTATGGACGCCTATGGTATTTAATGTTCAATCTTATGCCTTATCGCGCAAAAGATAACGGTGATAGTGGTTCCATACCGAACCGATATACGAAAGCAGCTGCCGGCTAAAACTGGAACATAAACAAACAACGACTCTCTAACACTCTTTCTCTCTCTCTATCTTTGTGATTGCAGTTTGTGAAGTGCGGCTATGCCGGCAGCAATTTCCCCGCCCACATTTTCCCTTCGATGGTGGGACGACCCATTATCCGGGCGGTGAACAAAATCGGTGACATCGAAGTGAAGGTATGACCAGCGTAATATCCGATTTCGACCGACCATCCTTAAACAAAACAAAAACAAAACATTTAAAACAACAAACAAATAACACCAGATAGGAAGAGGAACACAATGCCACATTCATACGTATACATAGAAATTAAATACTCTCCAGTACCGTGCTCTATCCTCTCTACTTTCCCGTAGGTGGTAGTGGTATATGGGCATGGACAAGTTACCAAATTAGCTACCAGTAATCAGTTACTGGTAATGAGTGCTTTCACTAGCTGATAATAGCTGATCAATAAGCAGTAGCAGTACCTTTGGCTGCTGGTAGCCAATTTGGTAACTAGTTACAATTAACAGAATAAAAGCCTCTAAAATACAGCTGGGCGTTGTACTGGAGGGTATGCACAGGCTCATCTTCCACACATACACTCACACCCACACACCATTTAGTTTGGTAATTTCTTTCTATATAACTTATTCAAGAACTAGCAAGAACAAAATTAGCGCCTAGAAATTCACATTCCATAACCACTTCACCCCCTACATACAGACACACGCTCTCTCTCTCTTTCTCTCTGTCTGTCTCTCATCTGATTATGTTAGCTGAAACAAATTGTTCTATTCTATTCTATCTATTTAGTGTGGCATAGTTACATATATTCATTATGATTTACTACATACATACATACCCCTTGCATACTCCATTTCACTTCACTTCATTTCATTTCACTTCACCGTTTTCCTTTCTTCCATCATACATATGATCTCATTGCATTTTGTCTTGAGTTGCATCCCCCATGGGTGGCTTTCATTTGGTCTTGGTTTCAATGGTGTGTGATGTTATCTGTTATACACGCATAAGTGGCATAAAACTGCAGTCTCCTGGGGCTGGGGGCGATGGCCATTCATAAATAGTGTAGTAGCTAAGTTTGGCTTTCGGGTTTTGGGTTCAGGCCGGGGCTTAGCACTTAAGATGGGGGACCCAGACCAGATAAGATCAGACCACAAAAAGCCCGTCTGCTTTTTTCTAGTGCATTTTCCTATCTGATACCATCACCTATACTATATCCTACTATATCCAATACATCTATCCTAGCATTTGCTGGTTTTTAAGTTTAAACAAAAAACAACAAGCAAAACGATATTAAAAAAAAAAAAACCACTATAAAAACAAACGAATCGTTCTATTCATTTTTAATATTCTTATACCATTTTCTGTTCTTTTTTTTACATATTTTTTTGAAAATACAAATATTTTGCAGGATTTACATGTCGATGTAAGTCAAGTTTTTATAGTTTACAAAAAAAAAACAATTCCCCTTTATTAATTCCAAATGTTAAAAGTAATTTACACAACAACAACAGCAACAAAAAAAGCAAAACAAACCGAGACAAAAATCGATTTTCATTCGAAAAAGGTTAAATAATACAAATTTCAAATATAACAAGAAGGAACGTGTCAGTCGCTTCTTTGGACGCGACTCGTACTCGTTATACCCGTACTCAGTCATATATACATAAACAATATATATTATACGTCTAACATGTAGATTATACATGTAACACTCTGATAGATATGGTAATATCGTACCTTTAAAATTGTGGATGCCAAAGATTTTCGTCCTTTGTGGTGGCGGAGGGGCGAAATTTTGAAATACACTTGTAACAGTGTGATACTACATGAGTCTGGAAATAAAATTTGGTTTCTGCAGCTCTTATAGTCTCTGAGATCTGCTCGCTCATCAGGAGGTACTCTTCGAGTACGGGTATAAAAATATACACTCCCACAGACACGCTTATAAAGATATTCGAAGAGTTTGAAATTTGATGACTAATTCTAGTTGAAGCAATGCAGCTGTTCAATTCGAGACGTGATCCATTTGAAACCTCAATCAAACCAACAGAAAACAATCAAAAATAACTAAAAACTAATTTAAAATGAAAATCGAAATTTTTGTTATTTAACATATTTTTCTCTGGTTGCTTGAAACCATAAAAAACGATTTTGTTTATACGCTTTTCTAGTACTAGTACATTCGTTGTTGTTGTATGCACATTCTTTTCTTTGTTAGTGCTATTAGCGTTGTTGTAGCTGTTTTTAATTGTTGATTATTTGATGCATGACTTGCCTGTGGCTTAGCTGAAGTTCTTTTAGTTTACGTAGCTATTTCCAAGACATTCCAGAACTTCTATTTGGCAGCTGAAACAACTGAGTTTCTGGAATGCGCGCATGCACTCGTTGCTTTGTTTGTTATTGCACGCTGCTCGTTAATTGTTTTTGTTAATTTGTTTAGTTTAGATTTGTTACATTTAGTTTTGGATTGTAGTCCATGTGACTGTTTAAACCCCACACCCCACCCAACCCCATTTGGTTCTTGTCTGTACCTATCGCCCCTTTCTTTGTGTACATATGTCCAGAGCTAATGCTCGAAATACCCCACGACCCTTTACCCTCAACCTTCAACTGCTCCCAATCCCAGATTGTCAAGAGAAATATGTGATGTGGCCACTAACGATGCAAAAAATATGCAAAAAAAAAAAACAAAAACTTTCAGGATCTGATGGTCGGCGATGAGGCCTCCCAGCTGCGATCATTACTGGAGGTCTCCTATCCGATGGAGAACGGCGTGGTCCGGAACTGGGATGACATGTGTCATGTGTGGGACTATACGTTCGGGCCCAAGAAGATGGACATCGATCCGACCAACACAAAGATACTGCTGACAGAGCCACCCATGAATCCCACAAAGAATCGGGAGAAAATGATTGAGGTAGGTCGTTCGTTGCATGTTCGTTTTCTGTCCATGTCCATCAAGATGTGCTTTTATCAATCGTTTTGTTTTCGCCCCTGAACCAGGTGATGTTCGAGAAGTACGGCTTCGATTCCACATACATTGCCATTCAGGCGGTGCTCACGCTATACGCCCAGGGCCTGATATCGGGCGTTGTTGTCGATTCCGGCGATGGGGTAACGCATATTTGTCCTGTCTATGAGGAGTTTGCCCTGCCACATTTGACGCGTCGATTGGATATTGCTGGACGTGATATCACCCGCTATCTGATTAAGGTGCGTGCCTAATCCATGCCATGCGTCTGCGCTTGAGTCTGGCATTTGCAAAATACTGATTGATAATCCTGATAATCTCTTGCAGTTACTTTTACTACGTGGATACGCCTTCAATCATTCCGCTGACTTCGAAACGGTCCGAATTATGAAAGAGAAGCTCTGCTACATTGGGTACGACATCGAGATGGAGCAACGTTTGGCGCTGGAGACCACGGTGCTGGTTGAGTCCTATACGTTACCCGATGGCCGGGTGATCAAGGTGGGCGGCGAACGATTCGAGGCACCCGAAGCATTATTCCAACCGCATTTAATCAATGTCGAGGGCGCTGGCATTGCGGAGCTGGTCTTCAATACGATCCAAGCGGCGGACATTGATATACGGCCCGAGCTTTACAAGCATATTGTCCTGTCTGGTGGTTCCACCATGTATCCGGGTCTGCCCAGTCGATTGGAGCGCGAGATCAAGCAATTGTATCTGGAGAGAGTGCTGAAGAATGATACGGAAAAGTTGGCGGTATGAAAAGGGTTGCTTTATCTTGTACGAAATGTATGCTGAATTGATTTTTTGTTTTGTGTTTGTTTTAGAAATTTAAAATACGCATTGAGGATCCACCGAGACGGAAGGATATGGTCTTCATTGGCGGCGCCGTTCTGGCGGAGGTGACAAAGGATCGGGACGGCTTCTGGATGTCCAAGCAAGAGTACCAGGAGCAGGGTCTGAAAGTATTGCAAAAGCTGCAAAATATCAGTAACTAGGAGCAGGATTCTGATTGAGATTGAGCCTTTAGTTTTGACATTTTCTTTCGGCTCTCGGAATTACCGGCCGCCAAATGTAATCCAATTAAATCCGATAGAAACGAAAGGAAATGCCTGTTGCTATGTGCTATGCAAAACGTGTGAATGTGCTTTTTTTCCCCCTGTTGTGTGATTGAGAATGTATCCCCCCTCCGCCACTGATGGATGTATCGCCTACCCACAGGCTGCTCCCTTTAACTCGCTATTTCATTCTCGGATGATTCTGTGCCCACTGCCGCCTTCTTTGTGTCAACTTGAAATATATGTTTAACGATTATCTGATTATGATTATGTGATTAATTACCACGTAACAAGCCCACAACGCCTCGTTCTTTATTTTTTCCACAATGTATATCCCCCCCCTCCCATGGCATAAAGTGTATTGATATTTTTTTAAACGGAACTGTTTCATTTCGCAAGTATTTTGAATTAAGTATTACAAATTATACTAGAAGCGATTCCAAATCGCGTCAAGTAGTAGGAGAAAGGGAGCATAAAGAGATAGCATAAAAAGACGTGCAGAGAGAGAGAGAGAGGACGAGACAGCTGCACAGTTTAGAGAGAGACGGAAAGTACATAAGTTAATACTGTTTTTTTTTTTTTTTTCGTTTATTATTTTCTATTACTTATTACAAAAACTAAATTAAATAACAATGATAAATTTTGACTTGACTCCCCACCCATCAAATGAGCATATTTGGGTTATCTAATACTAAACCACAAATGCCAGACACCCAGCCAGCCGCCCAGACACGCAAGAATCCAAAATTAAATACAATATACTAATCAGCTATATCAGGGGAGAAATCAGAGATAGGGAGAGCCCAAAGAGTTGGGCAAGTGCTGCATTTTAATTTCCAATTTCAATTTGATACTGCTCCCTTCGCCCATTGATACCGTGTCTAGTTAGTTGCAATTTGATTGATGATTATGATTGTCGATGGACAAAACTATCTCTATACACAGACACCACACACACATGCCACAGACCCAACCATTTCATGGGTATATGTATGTATGAATGTGTGGTATGCCAATTATATAAGTAAATGCAATACAACAAAACAAAACAAAACAAAACAAATAAATACAATAATAATAATTATGTATGATGTATGATGTGTACTGTAGTCTAACGCTAAATCGTATACTATATAGCATGAAATGGTGGCTTTTTTTGTATACCTACCAACTAAACAAACGAAAAACGAGAAACGAGAAACACACACAATAAAAGCAAGAAATTGAAATCTAAATGGTTTATGGGGCAACCATAATTTTCAATTTATGGCCTCTGACTCAGGAAAAACACAACGGGAGTGGGGGAAATTTGGACAGTACATATACATACGATTCAATGGCCATAATCAGTAGCGCGGCATTTTCAGTTTTATTCGTTTAACTGTCATCTCAACCAAAACAAACAAAAAACGTTCGATATATTCGATCTAGGTTCGTACTCTTGTACTCGTACAAAATCGAACAAACAATGCACTCAAACAAAAAGAAAAACCCTTGAGATTATCGGGGGGCAGGCAAACCTCTTAGCTGGGCTCCGCCTAACAGCTCCGGGGGTATGGTGGGGGCTGCTGTTTGCCCTTTGTTTCTTTGATTTTATACACGTTTAAAATTCTATTATTTCAAAGGAATTTCAGAATTATTTAAGTCTTACAGGGGTCCCCGAATTCATAGAAATGTATGCTCTGGGGATCTTTGGGGGTACGGAATCTCGCATATAATTAAGTTGTGCATTACTATATCCTTCGACTTGTCCTAGGCAATGAACATGGATGACTTGAATCTCAACAATCCAACATGCTTTCGTTATCTTTTTTAGGGTCCCCAGTCCCCTTGATGGCTGCTCGAATAAGTTTCACAATTGAATTATGAAAATAGTTTATATTTTGGTTCCCCCTGCTTGGCTCGCACCTGGAATGCAGCTGTCAACAGGCAACAACCCCTCCTCACCTGATAAGAGCAATCTGGTCAGGTTGGGCTTAGTCTGCGGGTCTGCGGGTCTACGGACCGATAACGAGAGTCTTTGTGCGACGTGCGACGGACACACGACTGTCGATGGACTGACGATGTTGCCTTTGTTGTGGCCTGTATCAGTTGGAAAGGCGACGCAGCATGGACAACATGTCGATCACTAGACTGAAGCTCCTGGCCCTCCTGGCATTCCTCCTGCTGGGAATCGGCGGGACTCAGGCCAAATACGGGGACTTGGCCGGCAATTGGCTGGTGGACTACGGCCAGGCCGAGCTGCGTGTTCTCAGCGATGGAAGCGAGCAGCTGCAGCTGCACATTTACAATGTCCAGCCACAGGATGCCGCCTTGGACTACCATTTTGTGGTGCGCACAAGCGACGAGCTGAGGGCCCAGGCAAACAGGACAGTACCCCGTCAGGACTTCAATGCCAGCGGCAGTTGGTTGGGGGCGGTGGAAGTGACGGGCAAACGTTTCGGTTACAGCGAGCTGCTGGTGGAGCTGCACACCGCTGGCGGCGCCATCGAGGCATTCCCCCAGCCACTGTCCATTGCGGTGTTGCGGGATCGCGTTGTCGATGAGCGCGTAACCACATATGTGTCGGCGGCTCTCGCCTTGCTGATGTTCCTCAATCTGGGCACCGTGCTGGACCTGCAGCGCCTGCAGGGCATCGTGTGCCGGCCCGTGGGTCCTGTGGTGGGCATCGTCAGTCGCTTCGTGCTAATGCCAGCCCTGGGCTTTGGTCTGGGACGTGTCCTGTGGCCGGGGCAGCAGCACCTGCAGCTGGCCCTCTTTTACACTGCTCTGGCACCCAGCGGCGGGCTGGCCAATGTGTGCGCCGTTTTCCTTAAGGGGAACATCAACCTGTCGATTGCAACCACCACCATCAACAGTCTGCTGGCGCTGGCATTTATGCCGCTGTGGATCATGGTCCTGGGCCGGCTCATCTACGATGACGACGAACTGACGGTGCCCTTTGGCCAGCTATCTGGCGGCGCGGCGGCTCTGGTAGCCTGCCTGGCCGTTGGACTTCTGCTGCGCCTCTGCGTGCCGAAGACGACGCGGTTTATCTTCCGCTTCCTCAAGCCGCTCTCGGTGGTGCTCAGCCTGTGTCTGGTGGGGCTGACGGTGGGCCTCAATTGGTTCGTCTTTGCCGAGTTCACCTGGCAGGTACGTGCTATGAAAACTAAAGTTCTGGTTCTCTGAATGAAGCTGCCATTCCCTCATTTGCAGGTGCTGGTGGCTGCTCTCTGCCTGCCCGTTGCCGGCTATCTGGCCACCTACTTGCTGTCCAAGCTGCTCTGCCGCTCGCCCACCGATGCCCTGACCCTGGCCATCGAGACCAGTGTGCTGAACATGACCATGCCCATTGTGCTGCTGCAGGCCAGCCAGCTGGAGCAGCCGCAGCTGGATCTCATCCTGGTGGTGCCCATTGCGGCATCACTACTCTCCTTAGTGCTCGTCATCGTCTTCTATGGGGTGCGCCGCTGCCTCGGATGGAATGTGCGCCAGGATGAGCACGCCTTCGATCACAAACAGCTGATGGCTGAGCACGACGAGGCCGTCTATCAGCGTCCTTGAGAGGCGTCGCTTCCGCTCCGCTCTGCCCTAGTTTCCTGTTATTGTTAATTTATATGATAAGAATACGTACCGTATGCGTATTTGATGATAAGACACCCAGCTCAGGCTCAGGAATATATGTTCAACAATTATTCCTGAAGTGAATGGTGCAAGATGTAGGCAAAAACTGTCCGCAAAACCAAAAAGAGAGATGAAAATTATTCTTTTTTCTCTTGCAACAATATATGCCGCCACCAACACAATCACTTCACATCATCAGAGTGCATTTTTCCCCTTTTTTAATTTTAGCAGAATTTTTAAATAAAATTTTATCTTTAGTCTGCGGCCGATTGCAAATACCGCGCCAAATCAAATATCTTATCGATTGGTACGTGCGCCATTGCGGAGCACTGGCTGGGTGAATGCAAAATGTGCGTTTGACAACACTCTTCTTGGCTGGAGCGGTAAATTCAAAATATGTAGTTTGTTTAAGCAGTGCAAGTTGGCCTTTTTGGCCATACATGTGTGTGTTTGTATGAGTTTAACAAAATCTAAAAATTTATTCATACAATATGTATGTAAATTAAAATTCCGAAATATTTTGCCCTGCCAAGCAAGGGCTATAAAATAAATTTGTGTTGGTGTTGGTGCTGGTGTTGGTGTGGATGTGGATGTGCTGGCTCTTGTTTGCTGGTCAGCTGCGTACGATGGCAATTGGAGCATTGGCCAGGCACACTCAAACAACAAACATACTGCATACATATGTATGTATGTATGTATGCATGTATGCATGTGTATAGCGGCACACGCACATGCATGGGCATGACTAGCGAGCACTTGGCAACTCTGAAAGGTACGGTGGTGCATGATGTCATCAGTGGCGTTGCAGGCTGCCGTCAATTACGACACATCAACACACACACACACACACACGCACACAGTCACGCTCTTTGGCACGTGCCTAAGTGTGTGTGTGTGTGTGTGTGTGCAAATACACGTGCTTATACACGCGGATGTGCATATGTATGTATGGATGGATGGAGGGACGAATATATAAAAATAAGTCCTACCTGTGCACATGCACATGCGATGGCGTTGGCGATGGCGATGGTGATGGTGTGTTGGTGTTGGTTTCTGTGTGCGTGGTGGTCAACTAACGGTTAACGCTTGGAACGCATTACCACGGATCCACCGACCGACCCACCGACCCACCGACCCACCTGCTACACCCTGGACAATGTCTTTTTGGTTATAAATACATTTTTCATAGGTGGCAAATGACATAACATGAGAGGAGGAATGGAGTGGAGTGGAGTGGCGTGGCGTGGCGTAGCATGGCGTAGAGAGCAGAGTATGACACGGGCTGGGGGTGTCAGCTAAATAGAGATAACTTGCCAAGGATAACTACCAAGGGAGAATAACTATTCAAGGAACTAATCAAATGAAGAGCGGGGAGGGCGACAACTGTCCGCGTTCAAGGACACCGCTGAAGAAATAACTGAAGAGAAATCCAGCAAGGACATGTCCAAGAAAAACAGACACAAATAAATGGCAATTACAAAACAGAGCACAGCACAGCACAGAACAGAACAGAACCCACACAAGAAATGGAAAATAATTAATGCCACAGCTCAAACGAACTAATGAGACGGCAAAGGCAACTGCGCATATGCATTTCCAGGAATTATAATGGCATGCCAAAGTGGATTAATTAGGGATACTGAATGCCCAGTGGGGGGATATTTTTCACTGTAAAATTATGCTGCTGTATTCTGCTGAAAAGTTTATTTTTACTTTGCTTAAAGCCCTGCCAATGTACGCACGTAAATGCAGTAAGATTCGATGCCCGTTAGGTGCTTGCATTCCAAGTGCAATAATAATCCATTTGTGTGTAGTTCTTATATTTTGTATATAATATAACTGAGCATAGGATAGCATTACAGAACAGTGGCCCACACACGCACGCATATCTAGAACTTGGGCATCAGAACGTGTTCGGACAGCTTGTGCAGAGCGTAAATGGTGACAGCCCAGTTGCGTGTGCCAACGAAGTTGGAGCCATTCCCAATGGCGTCGGATAGCACCGCCACGAGATCGGTTGGCCCCATATCCGGCTTCCAGAGACTCTTGCAAATGGCACCAATGCCCGGGCACTTGCCGCTCGTGGCGAAGTCATCGGCATCCAGCATTGCTCCGCTCGCATTCAAGCTGCAAATGAATGGCAGCACGGCCTCGCTGTAGAGGCCAGCCACAACGCCCTCCACATGGTAGGGCTGCAGGCGGGGTTCACTCAGATAGTTGGACAGATTTTTGGCATATATCTGGGGCGTCACCACGCCAAACATATTCTGGCGCAACTTCATGCGATCGCGCACTCGAACCACATCTTGTTGGCGTCCTGTGGGGGGTTGGGGTGGGCGTTAGCTGCGATTAAACTTGTTCCACTTTGGCAGGCAGACCGTACCTGCGAGCGCCACATAGATCAGGGGCGCCACTTTAAAGATATTGCTTTGGTCAAAGCCGTGGCTGGCAGTGGGATGATCCGTGGCAATGGCCACGCACTGCTTGCCGCTTAGGGCCACAGCACTGCCGCTGATAGACGCCGACATGTTGCACCAGCTGAAACGGTTTATTTCGTATTTGTTTTTGTTTAGAATTTGCTTAATTTCTTGACTGCTTGACTAATGTTTGCTGGCTGGCTTGCTTAGCTCATGGCTGGGTTGCTGGGTTGTTGGGTTTGCTTTGAACTTTAAATGTCATCCGGCTCTGAAAGGGCTTAGCTTTTGCATGAATCCATTCCACTAATCAACTAATCAACTAGATCAACGATGTAGTCATTCGATGTAGCCAGCAGATGCCCATCTATGTGCAGATTGGTGAAGATTGGCAAAGAAAACGCTTTGGTTTCGTTTCGTTTTGTTTTATATATTGTGCGCAGCATTTCTCTTTGTTTGGTTGCAAAGCCCTCCAGCTGTTTGGCCATTGATTGAATTCGTTGTTTACCAGTTGCCACAACGCCCCCGCACAAAAGCCGCATTCATCCCATTGGCATTCCCCATTCCCCATTCGCATTCCCCATTCCCCATTCGCATTTCCCTTTCCCATTCATCGGACTAAAAAATGTTCATCTTTGCGGGTGGGTGCCATTGTTCCAGTCATTCCCATTCCCATTCCCATTCGACACTCCCGCTGCTTAAGGTGCACTTTGCGTACCGATTAAGTGATTTCAAGATAATATTAGCATTGAAAGGCACAATGGAGCATAGTTAAAAGACAGCAGCAGTAGCAGCAGCAGCACCAGCACCAGCCCCTTGAGCAACACCATCATCATCATCATCATCACAAACCAGGGCCACAGTCAGAGTTCCATTGACCGCCTCGGCCTGCTGCTGCGCATTGCAGTTAACCCCGAAAGAAACAATGCAGCAGGCAAAGCAGTCAAAGCAGTCAAAGCAGGCAAAGCAGGCAAAGCAGGCGAGCAGTCGGTGGGGAGTCCGGCAGTGGGGAGTGCGGAGTGTGGAGTTGTCAGAGGGGTGAGGCGTTGCGGGGTTCACGTTTTTGTGCCCCACTTCGGGCCCGTGCCAAACAACTTTTGGAGCCGAGAGCTGCAGCAGCAACAGCAGCAGCAACAGCAGTCACCAATAAGCCAATTCCATTCCCTGCTGGAGGGTGGTGGGTGGGGGCTTGGGGCCTTTGGCACTTTTGCCAGTACAAGTGCACTGGCAGCACTTTGATAGGCACCTGCGGGTCGGTGTTGCACGGGGTGGGCGGGAGATTTAGGGGATACCCCTAAAGCAAAGCATTTGGTTTCGTTTCGTGGCATTTGCGTGGCATTTGGATGATTTCTGCCTATTTCCTGTGCGCCCCAGTCCCTGTCCCAGTGCCAGTGCCAGTCCCAGTGCCAGTCCTTCCCCTTGTCACCCCACCCAACCCTTAATCGCGTGTTTGCCGCACATTTTAACGGCCCTTGGTGTCGTTTTCGTTGCCGTTGTCGTTGTCGGTTGCCACAGCAACACATGCAATGGCACAAGGAAGTAGGGGGGGGTCGACCAGTGGCAGGGGCAGTGGCAGTGGCAGGGGCAGGGGCAAGGTGACAGGGAATGACAAGGTGGGTTGGGGCTTGCTTTTGTATCACAAAAGCATTAGATGACAGCGGGCCACAGCGGGGGCAGGCAGAGTCTGGTAAATGGTTCATCTCTCTAAACTGCAAACGTTTGTGGCTCTTTACTCGTTTATTTTCTACTGCAAATAACAAAAGAGATGAACATAAAGGACCCACCCCAGACCTCTGGCACAACAAATAGTCGTCGGTACTTGCTGCAGCAGCAGCAGCAGCAGCAGCATGAAGCACTCAAAGGAACTTCCTTCGGGCTGCACATAATACACTTTTGATCGTGGAGCCTGGCAATGGATTTTTGAATTATTTCCATCCAAAGTTAAGAATTGTGAGTACTTAATGTACCATTACACTTGTTCGATTTTAACTGCATATATATATGTGTATATATGTTCCATTACATCTGATAATGGGGGGGGGAATGCGTTGATTTATCGTTGCCAAAATAATTGTTTGATATTTGTGCGATATTGCCTAATTGTAATCATTTGGACGCTTTGTTGGGTGCTTTGTTTGGGCTTATCCACATGGATGCAATGTAGTCGTGGCCCTGCCTTTGCTCATTTAATATTATGTGCGTATTTTTGATGGCACAATGCCCTGCGACTACGGGCATTCCGCCTAATGATCCCATGCACGTGTACTCAAATATTATGCCTAATTATGGCGATGTTGATGCGAATTGCTGATGCTGATGGTGATGGCAATGGCAATGGCAATGGCATAATTAGTCAGCCAGTCAGCCAGCCAGCCAGCCCCCCCTCCTCTTGCTGGATGTTGTTGTTGCAAGTACTTGTGGCAACTGCTGCCTGCTGTTGGCTGTTTGCTGTATTTTGTTGTTGCTGCAACTTAATATGGGGTTCGGCTTAAATGTAACAAAATTTATGCAAATTCCAGTGAAGAGACTCCCTCCCCCTCCACCTCCACCTCCCCCTGCTCCTGCTCCAGCTCCAGCTCCTGCTAACCTTGATTCACTATCATCTCCTGCAGTACCCATCTAAAGTCTCCTCTCTCGCTGCCCTGCCTTTGTATCCATCCACCAAAAGTGCAAAGGAAACGCACAGCTAAATAATTTAAGGTTATGTTAGTGTTAGCAAGGCTGGGGGAGGCGGGGGCATGTAAGGGAATAGGGTGGAGGGTGGAGTGGCTGCTTGGGTTCTGGTAGCTGGTAGCTGGTGGCTGGTGGCTTACGCACCATCGTGGAGGTTGCTGCATTTGACCTGGCATTTACGGAGCTCGCCCCCGCTAGCACCACTCCACTCCACTCCACCCCAGCCCTGCTTTCCATGCTGCTCGCCTGCCCCTGTGGCAGGTGCAGCGGCGTTGGCGGGTTGCAGGGAGAAAGTGTTGACCATAACCGAAGGCGATTTAATTGAATATTCAATTTCTCTCGCCCACGCGGAGGAGCCGTTTGCCGTTTGCCGAATGAGTTCGTCAAAACCATCAGAGCAGGAGGAGGAGAAGGAGGAAGAGAGGAAGAGGGAGGAGAGGAGGAGGAGCAGGAGGAGAAGTCTCGTATTTCATGCTCGCAATGCTATCAATGGCTGTCGGCTGTTGGCTGGAAATTTCTCACTTTCGCTGCGGCCACAAATGCGCGTAGCCGCAGATCGATTAACAGTGGAATTAATTCATCGGAAATTCACATTTGCAGCAATTTAAAGGGGCTGTGGCTGCTGCTTTGCGTGCCCAGTCCACAAATTAGCCAAATGTCAAGCAGCGCCACGGACTCTTCAGTTGTTCAGGTGCTTGCACTGCTTGCACATCTCTTTAGATGCGTGAATTTACGAGTAGCAGCACCCCACTCGCCCACTCGCCCACTCCCCCCGCCCACCGTTCACATGTTCATTCCAGCGATTTGTAAATGGCGTTTGATATGGCACCAACTGTGGCCGCCGCTCGTTTCCCCTTTGCATGTGTCTGTGTGGGTGTGCCTGGTTGTGGGGTGTGTGGGGTGTGGGAAAAGGTAAAAGGAAATTTACCCGCACTTGACAATGTGATGGACGACAGATAGGACAGTCGTTGCATGGTCATCGCCATATCAGGCCCTGCTCCCCCAGCCCATCCAACCCATCCAACCCATCCCTTTCATCCCGTTCTTTACTAAATGTCAGCACTGGACGCAAAGTCCTCCGTGAAGGAGGGCGAGCGCGTTGGCGTGGGGTGTCGCTTGTCGGTTGTCGGGCAGGCGCATGGTGTTGTGGGCACGAGAATGAGGTGCATGGGTTGGCATAAGGCAAGGTGTGCGTTAGGGGCGGGGCAAGGTAAACGTTGCCGCTGTCAAAATGTCGTCATTGTTCATTCATGAAATGTGCGCCTTTTTTTACATTTTCATCCAGCAGCAGCAGCAGCAGCAGCAGCAGAATCGGAAGAGCAGAAGCAGAAGCCACCACAACAAAGTTGCCTTTACGTTGCCTTTACACATATATACATATATATATATATAGTATGTATGTGTGCATGTGTGGTGTACATATATACAAAAGCAATAACCAGAGCCGCAATGGCCGCAAAATAAAAGGCTGTTGTCTGTCCCATCAGGAATGCCCCGCATCGCCTTCCGAGCACCCGAAATACCCTCGAAGGTTCAGCGTATTTCCATGACTGCACTTCATACCTCTGTACCCATAATATATGTGATATAGTCACTCGATTTGGAGCCGATTTGTGTGCAGCTTGTCGCATCCTTTGGCCTGTAAGTTGTCTTCGATATCAGACACAGATCTGCGCTAAGGAAACTGCAATGAACTGCAGACTATGCATGGCCATATATCCAACTGATTGATAGAGCAAGTATGCGAGGGCTGCCATTTATGTTTCTGGCCTTAAGCTGCATACAAAAGTTTGGAGTTTTATGCATTAAACGAGCATACAACTTTTTCAACAAAAAATTCATCTCAGGCAAAACTGAAATTTAGACATGAAGACATGAAGTCTCTGCCATGATTTCGCGCATATTCTAGGTGGATATCTGAGCCAAGAGTGCTTAGATCAGCCTCGTTCAACTTTTACTGATGCAGCAGCAAGCATTGCCAATGCGAATCCAACCGTGGACGTCCTTCGTGGCAGGACGAGTGTCGTGAAGTTTTGTGCCACAAATATCGATGCTGTGCGCGAAATGATTGCGCAAGATCGTCATGTCACATGCACTGTGAGATTGAGGCAGTAGGACGATCATTAATTAGATTTTCCATGATCTCCTCGTGGCAGAAAAGGTGTGTCAGCGTGGAAGCCCAAGCCTTCAAGTAAAGCCTTAATTGTAGATACTTTTTCCGAGTGCCCAAAGCTCAAATGTTTCCCAAAAAAAGGTTTTCCATTCCTGGAGAATATTGTTCCACATGGCAAAACCATTCTCAGACGCCTGAGTTGTGTTTTTTTTCTAGATGGGCCAGCAACTCAAATGGCAGAAGCTACGTAAATGCCCCTCCATCTATTTATGTCAAGGCAAAATCATAAGTAATACTCTCTGAAAATGTTTATGAAAATAAAAGGAAGGGAAAGGAAGGGAAGGGAAAGCAAAGCGGACACTCCAGGCAGCCAGCAGCAGAGTGCCAAAGAGATGGGCGAATATGTGAAGCAGAGGGGGAGAGAGCAAAAGGAGTACTGACTGAGATGTATGTGTGTTTGTGTGTGCTAGTGTGTGTGCCTTTGTTGGTGTGTGTATGCGAGGACACTGCGAGGACGTATGTACGTGCCTCTGTTCTTGTTGTTGCTGCTGCTGCTGCTGCTGCGTGCTGCTGTGTTGCATGCCCCTAACAAACACTCGCACACACACATAGACACACAGGCCAGGCACAGGCACAGGCACACACATGCCCCACCACATTCGCTGCTGACATCATCCGCCCCCGCCTTGCCATTCAACGCTGCTGGCCACTTACTCATGTCTGAGCACAGTGTGGGCCTGTTGGGAAGTAAAGGAACAGTCAAAGGAGGGCAGCGCAGCGCAGGGTAGGGCTAGGGACAGGGCTAGGGACAGGACAGGGCTAATATCTTGTGGGCGGGGCAACACTCTCTGCTTGTATTCCACATTTTCCGTAAATATTGTCACTTGAGTTCGACACTGAAGTTGCCTTCCTGTCGCTGGCTCTTCCCTCCATTGCCGATTCTCTCTGTCTCTCTGTTTCTCTGCCTCTCTGTTTCCTCTCTGTCCTCTGTCGTAGCATACTTTTTAGCATTCCACTTGAAGAGAAGTCCCAGGCTCTTGGCCGGGCCCAACGCTTTGAATTTATTATTTACTGGTATTATTATTTACGATTGCCGGTCCTCTGGGCATGGGGTGGTGTGGGGTGGTGTGCTGTGGTGCCGAAGCACTCAATTAGCGAACGCTTTCGAAATGCTCGTCCTGCTTCCCGCCTCCCCCCACCCTCAACCTTATCAGCAGCAAGCCACGCACCCGGCACCCGGCACCCGGCACCTGGTCCTGCTGCTGTTCCCAGCGCTTAGAATATGGGAAATGCAGCTGGGAGTTGGCACTCATTTCATTAGGCAAAGAGCTGCCTTCTTGTATTCCTGCAGCTTATTCCCAGCTGTCTGCTGTCGGGTGTCGCCTGTCTCCTGTCGCCTGTCTCCTGTCGCCTGTCCCCCATCCAGCCTGAAGTGTCACTGTTGCAGCAACGTGCTAAGTGCATTTCATGGCATTCCACGGCATACAATTCCATTCCTTTCCTTTCCTTACCATTCCATTCCTTTCCTTTCCTTTCCTTGCTCGGTGCAGCAGCACTCCGCACGCTGGCCATTTCTTAGACTCAGAAGTGGGCTTTCGCGTGCCTTTGCATTTGTCCTTTAACGCTTTTTGCCTTTGAGTATTTTCCATCTTTGCTTTTTCGTTTGCTTTTGCTTGTGGATTTCCCCCTTTTGCTTTTGGCTGATTTCCTTTGCCTTTTCCCTCTTTGCTTTGCTTTGCTTTGCTTTATTTTCTTTATTTTTGCTTTGCTTCTTTGCTGCTTTGGTTGTTTTCCTTTTCTTTTGCTTTGCTTTGCTTTGGGTCCTGACGTATGCCACTTCTAGTGCTGCCTCGACTGCCTCCTCTTCAGCTCTTCGGCTCTTCGGCTCTTCTGCTGGTTCCTTTTGCTTTTTTCCACTATTTTCCTGGCTGATTGTGTGCTGTCGTGCAAGGCTTCGCTTGCGTGTCCCTTTTTGTAGCCTTATCCTACGTCGCCGTTGCCGTCTTTGCCTTCGTCTCCGTCCCAGGCCCAGGCCCAGTCTCAGTCTCAGTCGTCTTCGTCTTTGCCTTTGTCTCTGGCTTCCTCCGTTCCATCGTCTTCGTTTTGTGTTGTTTTTGGGCCTGTCCCAATGACCGAGTGGCCGGCCCCGCTCTTCGTCCGCAGAGACAGAAAAAGCCGAAGCCGCTGTCGTCCCACGATTCCCCTGTAAGTGGAAACTGGCACAAGCCGAGCGGCAGCCGAAAGGCAAACGAACGGCTCTGCCGAACGAACTGAACGAAAGTCACACTCTGCGGACGCACACGCGCTGCGGCAGCTGACAGTTTCAGTAAACCACGGAGACGAACGGATTACGGGTAACGAAACAGCAGCAGCACAGCACAGCGGCAGTAGCAGTAGCAGCAGTCACAGCCACAGCCAGAGACAGAGACAGAGGCTGAGGCTAAGGCACAGCCACTGCCACACTTACAGTTCACAGAGTTACAAAAAATAAAAGAGAGAAACCAGAAAAGAACAGAACAGAACAGAACAGAGCAGAACAAAAGAAAATATACAAAATAACAGCAAGGAAACAGAAGGGTCCCTGCCAGCTTCCCTTTCGTTCCAAAAGCAGCAGCACAGCAGCAGAGCGGCAGAGAGGAGCAGCAAAAATGTTAACCATTTGAAGAATAAGCCACTCACTCACGTCTATATATATAGTAATCGTATTATATATATAGAATAGATATATAAGTGCCCTGAGCAGTGCGCAGGAGGCGACGGCAGCGGCAGCGGCAACGGCAACGGCAAACCACAAGAACCAAAAAAACCGAAACCGAAACCGAAACCAATGCCAAAAGGAGAACCCAAAACGGAACGAAACGAAACGAAACGGAGCAAAGTCCAAAGAAAGTTTTACATAAGTTCTCCCCAACGACAAGGCAAAACTGTTTCTTTTTTTTTGTTTTTTGTTTTTTCCTTCCTCCTCAGTCTTTTTTTGTACATTTTTTTTCAAGTGTGACCCAAAAAGAAAAAAAAAATGGAAAAAAAAACAGAAAACGAAACGAAACACAAGCAAGTAAGGAGAGGAGAGGAGAGGCGAGGAGGAAGCAGCACTGCCAGAAATATCAGAATCTAACTAGCATAAAAAGTACATAATATATGTGTATATATATACAGCTGTGTGCAGATACATTATGTGCACAGGCCCATGTACAGCATAGCCGTAGCCATTCATATATGTTCCTGTTAAATCGCTTAAATCACGCGTGTGCCCCAAACTGTGTGTGCGAGTGTGCGTGCGAGTGCGTGCGTGTGCGTGTGTGTGTGCGTGTGAGGAAAGAAGCAGCAGCCGCAATCCAACATTAATTTAATATATATACATATGTACTGTATGATACTGTACATACTGTACATATATGTATGTATGTATGTATTTTTTTTTGTTGTTTTAAATTCGGTTTCCGTTGTTTTTTTTTCTGTGTGTGAGCGTGAGTGCTGGTGTTCTGGCCGAAAAGCGCGTGTTTGCCATGGCGTATACTTGATGCGGTGCCCGTGTCCACCCCATCCACAACGATTGCGTATACGCCTAGTTATCCGTGTGCGTGTGCCTTTGTGTGTGTGTGAGTGTGAGTGTGCGTCACACACAACATGTTAAGCAGGGTTGCCACCACCACCACCCAAGCAGCCAAGCACCCCAGCGCCCCCCCACCTGCCGATTAAACTTTTGGTTTGTTGTTTATAATGAAGAAGCGTTAAGCACAAAAGTAGGCAACGAAAACTGTTACAACAAATTAAGAGAGACAGAAACGAGCAAAGCCATCCACAAAGAGAGCGAGCAGAAAGAGATAGGGAAAGAGAGACCCACACACACACACACACACGTGTCGGTTGAGGGGGGGTGGCGGGGATGGGACTTAGCTAAGGAGTTTACTCTCTGTGAGCCATGCCATGCCGTGCCCCGCCGCGCCGCGCGGACTTTCGATTTTTCGTGACTCGGTTTCTGCCTTCTGTGTGCCTTCTGTGTGGCTCAGTCCTTTGTTGCTGTTTCTGTTGCTGTTGGTGATGGCACACAGTCCCCTGCCCTACTCCACGGCATACTCCACTCCACTCCACTCCACTCCACTCCACTCCATTCCTCTTTCTGTTTCTTCTGCTGCTGCTGCTGCTGCTGCTCTGCGGCATTCGCCTGCTGTTTAGGTTATGTGTATCTGGCATGGTCCTTTTTCCTTTTTGGAGCGCGCATATGCCATGTGGCACACAGGCAGTGGCAGTGGCTGTGGCTGTGGCAGAGGCAGAAAAACGGGCAAAGGCAAAAGGCAATGGTACAGGCAGCGACGTCTGCGCCAGCACGAAACTCAACACAATTCAACTTAACTCAACTCGAAAATCAACACCAAACGAGCGCCACAGCGCCAAAGAGAGAGCCAGGCAGTCAGTCATTTAGTCAGTCAGTCAGTCCGTCAGTCGCTCTTTTAGGCTCTCAGTGGGCCAGTCTGTCAGCCTTCTCGTCTTTCAGTCCATCGGTCTTTTGGTCGGCCTCTGTCGGTCTGTCGGCCTGTCGGTCAGTCAGTCGGCCAAAGCTGGCGCCTTGCTAACTGGCTAAGCGGTTACCCCACGCCCAGCCCCCCCTCGCGCGGCCAACAGCCTGCGCTGGCTGCCCCTGCCGCGCGTCCTGCTCGTTGCGGCTCGGCTCTGTTCGCGTTTCGGCTGGTGGTGCGCAAAATGAGCCAAAACGAGCGAAGGGAATGGCGCTGAGGATGAGGCTGAGGATGAGGACGAGGCCACGAGGAGAACAGAACCCAAGCAGAGCAGCAGCCACCAGCCCCCAGCCACCAGCCGCAAGAGTGACAAAGAGAGACACTAAAAAATAGAGAGAGATAGCCAGAGAGAAAGACGGCAAAGAGTGCTGCTGGGGAGGGGGTGCGGGGCAGTGCCTTGCTGTGCCATGAAAGGGACATGGGACATGGGACATGGAAGGTGGGAGGTGGGAGGCAGTCAAATTGCCTTGGTTTCGCCTACTTTTAGGCAACCCAAAAAAACAAAATGGAATGCCAAAAAACAACAACAAAAAACGAACCAAATTGTGCAACTCTTTTGAAGTTGTTGAAATCGTCTGGCACAACAATACAGAAGGGGGGAAGGGCCATGGATATATATCTGTATGCCCCATTTGGGGGCAGCCCAGCTACAGCAAGCATTATAGCATGGCTATGGCTATAGCCAGCTGGGGCCGCACTGCACTGGCTAATTGTGAGCAATCAGAGCTGTACCCTGCATGGGTACATGGGTGCGGGTATATAGCATGTACATAGGCAGGCATATACTCCGCTGACATCCGCTTGGCATGCCATTATTTGTGCAGCGTTAGTTGTCGTGCGCCAGCGGCATAGAGTCAATAAAGTTAACGACAATCGCAGTGAGTTGTCACGGCCTCACGCCAGGCTAATGCACGGATACATGTATGTATATTGGCAGCCATAGTGCGGAAGCCTTTGCTGCTGTGAGCTGCAGCTCCGCACAGACACTGAACCTGTGCGGCTTTGGCTGATCATCATGGGATAATCATCCGCTCCACCCATGCCAGCCCGTCCCGTCCCGTCCCGTCCCGTCCTGTCTTGTCTGACCAACTTTGTGCTTGGTAAACTCATTTCAAGCGTACTTTCGGCCTGCCGAAAACTTTTAAGGGCTGCTGCCCAAGCCCAAACCCAAAAAGGTGGCCACGCAGTGAAAGCAAAAGGTGGCCACGCAGTGAAAGCGAACATTTTCCTTTCTTTTTGCGCTGGCCAAAAACTATAAATTGTCATATGTGCGTGTGTGTGTGTGTGTAAGTAGTTTTTGGCGCTTGAAAGAATAGAAAACGCAGCCCAGGCTACAGGCCACAGGCTACAGGTACAGGTAACAAATGAAGGAGCCTTTTGGGGTACCTACACACCCACCCCCACACACCCACACACCCACGACGGCCCACAGCCGACAGTTGTGCGTGTTCAATTGGTTTTTTCTTTTATTGTTGTTTGCTTTCGGCTTTTGTTGGTTTTTTGTGTGTAAAAAAAATTTACATAACCCAAATTGCCGCATAAATAAATTATTAAATACGTGACGTGGAAATGGTCAAAGGCCAGCACAGAACACAGCACAGAACACAGCACAGAACACAGAACAGAACAGAAGCGAGCAGAACCGAGCAGCACGTTGCCTAATGGCATATGCAAGGCTTTGTTCTATTGTGCGACTTCATTCCCCAGAGCATATGCAATCAGGACAGAACCGAACAGAACCGAACAGGACAGTACGCAATCCAATAAGGGGCATTGTGTGTGCCTGGCCATATGGCCATATGGATGGCTATCCTGGCCACCTGCCCTGCACGACGCCAAAAAGATATGCCAGACCAGAGTGTGATTAATTTTGATAATTGGCTGATGAAAGCGACTTGATAGCCAGCAACAATGAATGCATTCATTTCCGATTCAATGATTTTCATCTTAATTAGCCCCCCAACTGAATGCCAGCAGGAGCCATTAATTCTGTGACTTGTGCAACGTTTCTTTATGCTCAACTAAATTAAGGTTTTTTCTTTAATTCTTTCAAAATGTCTGTCCTAAAAGCTGTGCCTACAAGAGCTCACTTCAATTGAATTTTCGGCGGCGTTAGGCGAGTTGAATATATCCTGATTGATTTGGAATTATCTGCCAATAGAAGGACTCAAGGACTCAGGGTTACCTGAGACCCCTTGCTGTCCATTTAATATGGACCCCAATTATTCGTAGTGCGGCCTGCCAGTTGCCATGACCAACATTCATGGGCAATTATTGCAATTATTTGAAGGCGAATTCTTATGATAAGTCGCCGACCAACCAGTTGGTTTCGCCGACTTGTGCGGAGACCCAGTTGCAATAGCAAATTTTCTTGTTACTCGCCGTTTCAATATTTGATAAGCAATTATCTGCCATTAGAATGACTCAGCCAGCGATGACCCAAAACCTTGAGTCTCTCAATGTACGCATGCACGGGTGTGTGTGTGTGTGTGTGTGTGTGTGTGCATTTGTTATGCACCCCTTAGCATAATTCCATGACCACCAGTTGAGGGTAATTATTCTCGCAGGCTTCAGCCTGAGTGTTTCAAAGTTCTTGTACAAAAATCCTTCTGGGGCGATGGGGCGATGGGGTGGGGTATTGGGGTATTGTGGATTGAGGATTGAATCGATTGGTGGTAGCTGGCCAAGGAAGGGCATGGCCCGAAGCGGGTCAAAATGATTTGTGATAATAACTGTCGTTCTATATTTGAGACTGGCTCGAGAGGGGGCCTGGTGTGGCCGCTCATAAGTTATGGACGAAATCGGTGCCAGAGGCGCATATCCCTATAGCCAGTCGGACTGGTGCCAACTGCCCCGAAATTTGTTGCTGCAGCTACTGTGTGTGTCTGCCGCTGCAAGGCAAACCAGCCGCCATCCACTGGATGACCTAAAAATAGCATAAGTCACAGCGCAGGGCAGTGGGACATGCGGCACATGCACGGTGGGGTGGGGTGGGTGGGGGCGGCACAACAGAAAAGAAATTGTGTTGACAACGAATGAAGCGGGCGCGAGTGGGTGCAGTGGAGGATGGGATTGAAGTGGGCTTGGGATGTTGGGGTGGCTTCGGCCTCGCACCCGAACGATTGGTCACACTTTCACTCACACACACACACATAGCCATGCCTCTGCTGCTTCTATAGGTGTTCTTGTATCTTTTGCTGCGAACTCAGCGCGTCTTTAGCTCCAAAAGAAGTTTGCTCTCTCGCTCTCTCTGTGTCTTTCGCTCTTTCTCTCGACTGCTTAAGCATTTTAACGAAACGCTGCATACATATTAATAAAAGTGCAACACAACTCACAATTTTTGTTGAAGTGGCGAATGTCACATTGTTTTTTTTTCGAGTGTAAACAGTCTGCGTGACGTATGTACAAGTGCACGAGCACCCACCGTGGGCGACACGCGATTGAGTGCAATCAAGCAGAATGTTAAATGAGTGCATCGACAAGCAATTAAGCAGTGCTCAGAAAACAGAAAACAATCAAAATGGCAGAATAAATTATTGAACAATTCTGGATGCCGCCTAAAACGGACGAAAGTCAATCACTCTCGCACGCACACACAAATATGTATGTCCATGTGCTAATAAATGTGCAAGGATATAATCGTCCATCAGCCACCCCGCGGCCCCCCACATAGTGGCGCGTAACTATTTTAGTGCGCGTTAAAGTATCGTCCTCTGCTGCTGCTGCTGCAACTGCTTGCCTCCTCCACCTCTTGTCCAAGCAGTTGTTCGTGGCTGGCTTTCGTGTTCGCGCTCGTGCCTCGCCCCTCGGCCCTCGGCCCACTTGACTCTAATCCATCTGGCACATGGTTCTGGTGCTGGTGTTCGCTGCCTCACTGGCTCACTCTCTCTCTGAATCTCTCCTGCAGGCGACGCTGGCAAAATTGAAACAATAAAACCGAAACAGCAACAGCAACAGAAACCACAAAATAATAATAACAATAGTTTGATAATAGGCGGACATGCAATTATAATAAAATCATAGCAATAATCCAAGCAAAAAAAACACACGAAAAACAAACAGAAGCCACGCAATACCAAACCAAATCAAATAATATCAGCAAATAATAATAAAAATTTTAATGCATAATAATAATTAAATAAATAATATTATAGTACTGATACGAATAGCTCTCTGGGAACAAAGCGCAGCGTTCGAAGTAATCGCCGTCGTCTTGGTTGTTTTTAAGCCACCACTCCTCCATTCTCCCGCTTAAAAACCAAAAACAAAAACCAAAGAACTCGAATACAAAAAAAAAACAAACTAAATTAAAAACAAAAACACAAAAACCAAATAATAATTAAAGCAAACAAAAAACAAAACCAAAAAATTCATCTTCTACTTGTTCTTCTGCTTGAAATTTCTTCGTCTTCGTCTCCGTTATAAATATATAAATATATATATATATACATATACATATTTAAATCATATACATACATACATATATATCCGTTTGTGTGTGTGTGTGTGTGTGCGTGCGCGTCGCTTGTGTATTGGTGCATGTGAATGTGTGAGCTACAACAATCACTAAAACAACAACAGCAACAATAGTTAACAACAACATCAACTACAACAACAGCAGCAAGCAAAATAGCGGCCAACGCAACAGCAACAAAAGCAACAGCAACAACAACTACCACAATTGCAACAACAACAATAAGCAGAGCATCAACGACAGCAAGCAGTCAAGCGCAACATCGATTGACATCGATTAACGGTAAGTTCCAGCCATTTATTTATAGGCATCATTCCACTCGCACTCCTCTCCGTCCACACTGCTTTTGGTTGATCCTCCAATCTACTCTCTCCCATACTGCTGCGCTACGACTAGATCAACTTTACTGACCATTATATACACTGCTTGCATTGGCCAGCCACTGCTTGACCTGATTTTCCTCTACCGTTTAATTGCACAACTTGCAGTCGCCATTCTCACACTGTCTTTCCCTTACCCCTTATAAACAGCTCCGTCCGTTAAGGGCAGTGTTTACATCCAGCAATTACGCCTCCCTTGTTATCACTAATTAAACTACTTTGAATAATGGCAGATATCTTCTCTATCCTCTTTCGAAAATGCCGTTCAAGAATGATTTTGCCTTGCTCTACTGCTTCGATTGGCCCGTTTACCCCTCATCGTTTACAGCTACTCACTATTCAGAACTGCTTTTTGATCTACTGCTTTCAGCAATAGTTTATGGTGAGATGAAGAGGTGTTCCCTCATGTTAATGTTGCCGGAAAGTAGACAACAACAAACCATTAAATCCGGCAATGCATTGAGTTCCACGATAGAACATCCAATGGATAATTTTCATTGCTTCATTGCTAAAGCAATTCCCCTTAAACGTGTGCCATTTGCAAACCCAACGAACGTACATAGGGAAATAATCCGCTCCACACAATTTCAGCTACATATACATATGTATATTAAAACTATGCCATCTCTACTGCGACTCCTGAACCGAGTCTCTCCTGAAGCAGGCTTAAGCTCTACTTCTACACAATAACACAAACGATTTTTGCTCTATTTTTAGCAGGCTTAAGCTCGGCATTCAATGCTGAAAGCTTTTTGCCTTCAAATTGGATTTCATCAGTTTTTAACTGTACACTATACATATAGCTGATTCTGAATGTATTTTCTACGAAACAAATTGATGAACTTGGCTCGATTATGTCATGCTTTCTTGCTAGCTTGCTGGAAATCCCAGTCAGAGCTGAAGAGACCATCAATGGGTCTCCATACCCACTAACATTCAACATCCTCATCCTCATCCCTTATCCTCCATCCTCTTTCCTTGGCTCATTCGGTGCCTTGCCCATGCTGCTCGTTTTGGGCTGCAACCTTTTGCTGGCTTTTGGAGGGCAAACTTTTGCCTCTTGGCAGACTGAGAGTGAGAAAAACGCAGAAACGAAATTCCTAAACAGCAGCGGCAGCAGCAGAGCAGCAGAGCAGCAGCAGCAGCAGAAGCGCTGGCTGCTTTGTTAAGAGAAGAGGAAACCCAAAAATATATTGTATTAGTCCAAGGCGGCAAGAGCAAACAGCCAAAGAGGCAAAGAGTCTAAGAAGTTACCCGCCATGCGCACCAACATTCCGAAGAGAGCCCAGTGCCTGATGCCCCCACCCCCCCCTGTTTCGCCTGACTCTTTCTGTTCGCCCTGCTTGTCCTGCTCTCGTGCCGCCTGGCTCTCCTGGCCATGTAAAATTCATTGACTAACAACATGCCAAACTTCGTTCAGTTTTGTTGTTCGTCGCTGTTGGCCCAAAGGAAAACCGAAATTGGTCAACAATTAGCTGGCAGCCAGAAGACTTTGAAGTGGAAAAGCGAAGGCATATTTCACCCTATCGATACTTACGACATCTACCGATATTCGATACTCATTTCGATATGCGGCAACTTATTTGTATTTGTGTTGTATATGTACATTGTACATACATAATATATAATACACATGTGAATGTCGTACCCCACCCACTCCACCCCACCCATTTGCATATTGACAAAAATTCGGTCGCTTTTGTCGCATTTCGCATTCGGAATTCTCCACATACTCCGCGCCCCCCTGAAATTGGTTGGTCATTCACGAGAGCTGAATGAGTCATGGGGGCCGTGCCAAAAAAAATGTTTGGCGATTGTCAGAATTAATTAGAAATTTTGCGGATTCCATGAATGAAATAAGCATGTGCTTACGCTCTGAATGTGTGCGTGTCCATGTCCATGTCCATGCATAAGCATACATACACACATACAGGCATACATATGTACATGTTCATCTATGTTTCATGTATTCTATGTATGCGGCAGCAAGGCAACACGGCGAATTATCGAACTGACCTACTTTTATGCTCGATACACACTCGTACATACATATCATGCCAAAAAAAAACCCCCCGCACACACACACACACACATACACAAATGGGAAAGAGAGTGCTTTGACCTTAGCGGAGGCTGCTTATATAAGAGTCGACACTATGGACATGGACAGTTTGGGCAGGGCAGGATGGAACAGGAGAGGAGCCCAACATGGGGCACCGGCCCTGCCCTGTCCTGTCAAGAGCATATTTTATTCGTATCCATTTTGGATCGACGTGACGATGCGATGCGATTCGATGCGATTCGATGCGGGTGTTTGTGTGTGTGTGTGTTTGTGTGTGTTTGTGCCTCTTTTATTGATTGTTTTCTGCATTTGACGTTTGATTGCATTCACTTTAATGGGTAATGGGTAATGCGTCTGCGATAATCCAATTAGTCAGCTGTTGGGTTTTCCATTTTAGTTTCATTTTTCAGTTTAAACGTAGTTTCGGCCCCCCCCCCGGGATCAATGCTCTGGCCGCTCTGCTCCCAACCCCAACCCCAACCCCCTTCCCCGTCCCCGTCAATCACGCTTAAGGATAATCTAATCGACAAACTATTTCAAATTTTGTATTTACTTGCAGCATCGTGCTAAGCGGCGGGCGCTAATCGAACATGGCGCCTCGGATATAGTTGTAGCTTTAATGTAGCAGGCGACATCCATGTGCCTCATGTGAGTACATCTTTTACTTGCATACTTACTACCCACACGCACACACATACATATGTACATATATATATATGCAAATCCCCACCCACATACATACATACATACATACATACATATGTCAAATGTAAATGTCTTAAATGCAAAACATTAAACTCGATTATTTTTTGTGTTTCTATCTGTTGTAGGCCTTGGAAATCTAAGGCTCTCATCGTTGGCCGCATAGACAATGACAGAAGATTCCGACTCGATATCTGAGGAAGAACGCAGTTTGTTCCGTCCCTTTACCCGCGAATCATTGGTGCAAATCGAACAACGCATTGCCGCTGAACATGAAAAGCAGAAGGAGCTGGAAAGAAAGAGAGCCGAGGGAGAGGTGGTAATTATTTCTAGCTGAATGTTGTGTACATTTCGTACTTGATTTTGTGTGCTCCGCCTATACAACTGTGTCTCTGCTGTATGCTGTATACTCTACTCTATCTTTATCCGTATACTCCATATGCTCCATGTACTCCACTCCATATACTACATACTATAAATACATACCCTATATATTGTGTATCTCTCTCTATATATATATATACATACATATATCAATATATCTCTCTCTCTCTATCTCTCTAAGTCTAAGTGAATTGAATTCCAATTGAAAACTGCCAAGCGATCGAGGCGCTGATCGCGGCTCGATCATCGATAACTGTTAGTCATGGTAATCGATAAGCGAGCCACGATCAACGATCAACGTTTACCCGATCAACGCTAATGTGCGCTTTTTTTCGTGCTTCAACTTATACCTGAACGTCTTATATACTCCATATATACATACATTCCACTATATACATACATACTCGCATATCTACCCGAAATACATACTATGCCACCAACCAACCACTAAGTATTTTCCCATGCGTGTCCGCATACTTATGCATATACTGTACTCCATCCTGTACTCGTGCGTATATCGAATGTGTCTCTATGTGTAACCGTATGTGTATCCATGTATCCATGTGTCCATGTATCCGTAATCTTTCTCCCCACTAATCGATCGATCGTCCCCAGCTGTTGTGTCATGTTGTATACTCCAAATAAATCGGAATAACCAAAACATCCACACACACACACACTCGCCCTGCAACCAGCCATCCAGCCAACCATCCATCCATCCAACCATCCAACCATTCTATCGCAACATAATTCAGTCCATGCATATTTACACTTGTACTTGTACTTGTACTCCTGCCCGTATTTGTCCGTATTTAACCCTGCCCTAAGACCCTCGAGAACTCTTTTGTCTTCTTGTCGGACCCCCCTTCCCCCACCACCCCCTCTCAACCCACTCAACCAACAAAAACTTACTCTCAACTATTAACTGTAAAGTGTACCATTTTCTGCTATCATTTCACAATAAAAAAAACGTAACAAAAATAAATTCCAAAATTCCTCATAAGCATTTTAATCGTAGTGAATCCATTCAAAACGCCCACAAACTTTCGTTGAGTTTTGACGTCTTTCTTTTGGCTTCTCTTTTCGGTTAACAAGAAAATTCCAAACAAAAACAAAAACCAAAAACAAAAAACTTAAAAATAAAAACTAAATTTGTGTAATGATTTTTCTCTCCTTTTTGGTTGATTTGTACGAGTATCTTTGTTCCCACCACCCACGAAAATCCCTCAAAAATTCCCTCTCCCCTTCGTATAACTATCGCATCAACTATCGAAACTGTACAATTTCCTTCCAGCCATAATTGTTGTATGTTCGTTTGTTCGTTTGTTTGTTTGTTCAATTGTTTCAACATTTGAGAGTAACCTGTGTAACCTGATCTGTATTCTGTAACCTATTGGCTTCGTAATGTGCTCTAATGTGTATCGTAATCGATTGATTATCCATGAATTATATTCTCGTTTTATTGCCTTACATTTGATTTCGATTACAGCAACAAATATTCTGAAAGTATTCTTTAAGCATTATTAGTCCATTATTGGTCGAAGGCTAACAATTTATAATTTTCATTTCGATTAATTGTTTTTCGATTCGATTCGATTTGGTTTGATTTAATTTGATTTGACAAGCAGCTGTCATGTCCGTCCCCGTCCCCATTGCCCATTGCCCATTGCCCATGTCCAAGTCCGCCACATACCCCCATGGGTTCGTCTCAGCCACAATCAGCCGTCAATCGCCACGTGTCGTCCTGTAAATACCCTGTAAAATCGAAACAAACTCGTCTGTGAATAACAAAAGTCGATAGCCATTACTAAATCTGTACATTGCTATTCATTAGAATCAGAATCAGTAATCAATATCAGACTCAGACTCAGACTCAGAACATTGCCAATCGAATCACTTAGCTGTGTTTCTATACTCCATTTTCATACACCGAATCTCAGCTGGAAGGCAAAGGAAAACAGCTACCAGCCAGCTCACACAGAAGATCACAGTGAAGGGCGCTGAGTGGAAATGAAAAACTGACTAAAAATATGCAAATACTCGTGACAGAAGCAACAATAATTGATGGCTCCGCATGGTGAGGGCCAGGCCAGAAAGACTGTTCATTACAGCACACAAAAATTACCAAAATATGATGATGGAAAGGAAAAGCAAAGGGCAAAACTGTGCAAAACACACACGAATCAGTAATGAAGAGACCTGGACTACTCTGCGCTGATCAAGCCATAAAGAATATCGTATTGTATTACAGCTAAACGGATTTAGCGCACACCAGCGAGCAAGCAGAAGTCTGAATCAATCTCATGCATACGCAACAAACAAAAATCAGCCTTAACTCTGTAGCCTGTCGCCTTGTCTGTCTCCATTTTCGTCCCAGTCTCCTGTCTCCCAGTCTCACATCTTCGCTGTCTCTGTCTTCTGTACTCCAAACTACTCCAACGACACTTAATCACAAGCACTCTCTGTTGCGTCCACACACACAAAACACAGCCAACACAGCCACACAGCCACAGACAAAATTTAAATCAGTCAAAGAGAGTCCAACAAGAATGTCCCACAGCGAGCATTACTACAGCCGACCAACCAAAAAGCCCGCCCGCCCGCCTATCTATCCATCCTATGTATGTAGAACCATCCATAATTCATGATGTATTGTATGCATAGAGAGAACGAACACATGGAGAAGCAAGCAATTAGGGATAGACCCCATTTAATATGTATAATCCCCTCTGACAAAATGCCGAACTTCTCACATACATAACCACTTTCTACCATTTGTTTTTTCTTTCGTGTACTCTTTTCCGTTTCATTTACAACTTTTTCTCTACTTTTTGAACGCGCGCTGCTGTCTGGACAAAAAATCAAAAACCAAAAAAAAAACATAAAAAACATAAAAAACATAAAAAAAAAAAAACAAAAACCTAAAACAATACCAATCACAATCGAATGAATATAAATGAATAAATCTATTAATAATCAATGACGAAAATGCAAATTCGTCGCTTGCATAATGCAAATGTGAAATCAAAAACGAACAAAAATCAAAATAATCAATATTAATATCAAATATGAATATCAAATGCATTTTCCTCCACACTTTTTTTACTCAAACCTGAAATGCTCGTAATGAATGCCCCGTAACCAAATACAAATTCCAAATCTTCTTTCAGCCGCAATATGGTCGCAAGAAAAAACAAAAAGAAGTAAGATTTCTCTCAGAAAACAATGCCCACAAAAACCAAAAACCAAAAACCAAACACCAAAAAAAACCAGCAAGAAAAAAAAGAAACCCCCAAGACCCAAAGCCCGCACACACACAAATCCCAGAGAATCTCAATTGAAGGAGATTTTTGGTTCTCTCTAAGTTTGTGCCTTTGATTTGAGTTGAGACATTTATTGCCAAACGTTTTCCTTTAGCCGAATACTTTTCGTTGCTCAATTTGATGTTTTTATTGGTTCCGTTCCACCTTAATTGTTTTCGTTTTGAGTACTTGTAACTACTTAACTACTTGCCACTATGCCAACCGAAACCGATTTCCATGCCACCACCCACCCAACTCTAACTCTAACTATAACTCCAACTGTATGCGATCCAGCCTCGATCCACCACAGCCTCTCGTCCTCCCGACCCAGCCGGTATACAAACTGCTGCTGAGTATTCCCTCTTAGCTTAAGTTTACCTCATTATATTCTACTCTAACTCTGTATGCCAAACCTTCCTTCTGCCCAGGGACGCTTATTGCAACGAAAAAACATTATGCCGCTCGCCTGTAAATAGCTAAATGAAAACCAAATGCAGCTGAAAATGTGCTTCATTTTCTTATGCTTTCCCTCAGTCTAAGCTCTTGCAGATGCTCTCCATATAAATATTTCCTTCCCATTGGATTACTGTATGCCAGCCAGCCAGCCAGCCAGCCAGCAAAGTGTCAGTTTTGTTTGTCTGAACATCACTTCGATCCATCGATCCATCAAGGCTGCCCGCTGTTTTCTACAGAAGCAAATCCTCTTTGAAATTCTACTATCTATCCAAGTTTCGCTTAATTATTTTGCAAATTATTTATTGTACAACTGAAGGAACTCTGCAAAATCTACGGCCCTAGCGACTTCGGTTGTCCGAAGAGAAGTTCAAATCAAATATTTCCCTTCTACGTATATATTCTTTTTTATTATTCTACTATTTGCTATCAAACTACAGCTTAAGCTCAATCTTTTGGGGGCCACAAAGAGTCCTTTGTCATTTGGCAGTTGCCTTTTGCCATAGCCATAGCCATTGCCATTGCCATTGCCTGCGGGCTTTAATTACTCATCAAGGTGGCTCCCAGCTGGCAGTACACTCAATATGACTGAGTGCCCTGCTCTGGGTAAGGCGCTTACCGGGCCCAGTCCCAGACCCAGACCCAGTCCCAGTCCCAGACTCATTGGCCAAAGGCAGTGATATCAATGGCAGTGCAAAACACAACCCCCCACCGCCCACCAAGATTCCAAACAAACACCCACCACCCAGCAGCAACCAACGGCAGAAGAATCCCTCGCCCGACTTAACCCCCCACCAAAATACAACTGCAATACTCGTACCTGTATCTGTAACTGTAACTGTATCTGTATCTAAGTATACCTATATGTGTGTGTTTGCCAGCTAATATTCGAGTAATTTGTGTGCGTATATGTGTAATCGATGTTGTTCCTTGCCGTACATAAGTAGAGCTATAAAATTACCCGTACCAAAAATATACTCGTATCGCCGTATAAACTAAGCTTCCACCCGAACCCGAACCAGTTCCAGTACCAGTTCCAGTACCAGTACCATTACCAGTACCAAAAACAAAAAAGAAACCAAAGTATTATTGGATAGTTTATGATTTATACCAGCCAGGCATAGGGTTAGGCTTAGGGCGAGCGAGTAGTCTCGAGTCTTAGGGTTCGGTGAGGTGCTTGTTTCTTTTGACCATACTATGCAGATGTCTGATGATTTAAACCCACGGCAAGAAAGCAATTTGCAAAGATTTCGACACGCAAATGTTTGCATTGCTACTGCTCCCAACATTCCATATAATTATCCATTAAAACCAAGAATCAACGAGCAATAAAGTAAAAGAAAAAGCAAAAAGCAAAAAGAATGAGTCATCAATCTCATCGAGCAGAGTTACCAGACTGTTGCCAGAGTTACCAGACTGTTGCCAGACTGTACACCAGAGTGTGTTACCGTTACCGTTACCGTCCCGAGTGGCCAGAGTGGCCAGCGTCTTGTAAGTTGTGAGCAAGTAAAAGCAAGTAAATCCAAAGAGAGTAAGTGCCAGCTAAAGTTTAATGGAAATTCCTCAAGTAAACTCCAACCACTTCGGTGCCCATATCGAAGCTAATGCCAAACTCGCATGCATATCGATTATCACACCCAAAAGATGTCGCACCCAAAGAGACCCAAGAGAGTGCCTGCAGTGGGTACAGTGCAGCATGCGCGACTGACTTCGCTCTCTCTCTTGCTCTCTCTGTCTCTCTCTGTCTCTCTCTGGGGACAGGCAGGTGCACAGTTTGGCATTATCTGCTAGTACCATTTTAGCATTAGATGAACATCCCACACTCGTGCCACTCACACTTAAGAGGTTTATCAGTTTCGGTTTCGAGCTATCATTTGTAGTTGTAGTTGGCTTCAGACAAACTGTAGTACTGTAGTACTGTAGTACTTCCCCCTTGAGACCCATTAACCTCCATGAACCGAACCACTACTCCCTGCCTACTGCGTACCGCCTCCTGCCTTGCCATGCCCTGCCCTGCCCTGCCTTGCCATGCCTTGCCCTGCCCTGCCTTGCCTTGCTCTGCCGCGTGAGTGGGTGAATGTCTGTACAGTGTACATATGTATGTGTGTATGTGCGTGTGTATGTGCGTGCGCATGTTCATTGTTGCATTTCGCATGCGAAGCTCTTGAAATACTTTCATTTTATATTGTAGCACTTGTTCAACTATTACGCAGCGAATTCCCACAGCACCCCCCCAATGCCTATCCCATTCCCCCAGCCATATCGGTGCCAGTTTGCGAACCGATCCAATCGGATCCCACACACGAGTCGCCCTGCTCCGCGATATGCGTCATCAATTTTGTAATCAGAACGAAGGCTATGGCTTCAGAGCCCCACGACAGAGCCCCACGACAGAGCCCCACGACAGAGCCCCAGGACAGAGCCCCAGGACAGAGCCCCACGACAGAGCCAGGCGACTTATGTCCGGTCGGAACCGGCTGCTACCACACCAACTATCTACTATCTGCTATCTGCGGTTTTCCTTTTATTAGTTTAAATATAGACTTGAGTTGGATGTTTAGAACGCGTGGCCCAGCCAGGAGAATACCCCACAAGCCCACAAGCCCATATGCCCACACCAGACACCGCACACCGCACGCCGCACAACAAGCGACGAGTTGGGGCAACTTCAGTGCCTGGTTCGTAGCGTTGGGGCTCGATATGGATGTCGGTACGGGTGTCCGGGTGCCTGGCTGCCTGGCTGTCCGGGTGTCCGGGTGGGTTCCTCCGCAATTGCGTCAATGGTTTTTTCTCCACAAAATACACACACACACAACTATACTGACACACACACACACACACATACACAAGAACACAATCTAATTGTCACGCCAAGCCAACTATTATGGAATTTTTTCCTTTACTTAGTTCTCCTTTTGTGGTCTGCCCCACGCCCCACGCCCCATATACACGCTCTCACTCTCACTCTCCATACACTCTCTGTATACAGCTAGCTATATGGTAAGGGGCGGGGGTAGGGAGCGTGGAGCGTGGAGAAGCCTGAGAGGGAGAGCCAAACATTTCATAAAGTGACGTTAGAGTTTTTTTGTGCCTTGTGCCTGGTGCCTGGTGCCTTGTGCCTTGTGCTTTTGGCTTTACTTTTGCTTTTGGCATTGCATGTGTCCGTGTCCATGGAAAGTAAAAACTAAACTACATTCTGAGCCAGCGCCCCCTGGCCGCGACTCCCCCCAAAAATCGATAGGGACAGGGACAGGAATGGGTGGGGTTTGCTTTTACTCGTACCAATACTGGATGGAAGAGCCAACCAACAAAACAAACGAACGAACGAACGAACGAACGAACGAGCGAGCGACAGAATGAAAGAACGAAAAAAACGAACGGACAGAGCAGCCATCTGTGGGGCCGCAATAAATGTCATACAACCTGCATGACAGAGCAATTAAACTGTGCCCAAACATGCTAAAATACTCGCACTCGTACTCGTACTCGTAATAATTGTCCAGGGCAATAATCACACACAGCGCACATTACACCAGCAATAACAGAAATAACAGAAATGACCGAATAGCCGACATTCGAAGTGAGTACAGTACCAACCATAAAAATGCACTGCAAATCCCACGAGTCCCTCCTACTGTTCCCCCCCCTCTCTCTCTCTCACACTGCGTTCCTTTGCTTTACCATTTGTTGGCCAACACTGGCTTGTACTGCAACACTGTAGCCGAACACGTTTAACCAACATTGCACTCAAACGGAACGTTTTACAACACTTAACTTGGGTTAAACTTAGTTTTCATTCCGATTGCGTTACAATTTCCGTTTCCGTTTCTTTCAAGCCCGTACCCCGCACCCCCGCCACCACGACCACGCCCCTGTTGTGCTCTGTTTTCATTTACGTTTTTCCGTTTCGTTTCCTGTTCCGTTTTTCGACAATAACCGAAAGGCTGACATGAAATAATGAAACAAAAGACAACCCCATTGAACTGATGCGCCCCAAAAAGAAAAAAAGAACACATATATGTGCATTCCATATATGGCCGATTGATCCAACTTGGTTTTAATTTTGCATACCGAGGAGCGGAAAGAAAATAACGAGAACGATTCCCAGACACCCGATCCCTTAGCCACCCGATCCCACAGCCCACAGCCCACCGATCGAAGCCCAAAACCCAAAGCCATAGCTATCTTTATCTATGTCTCTGTCTCTATCTCTATCTATCCCCCCTGCTGCCGTGTGTGTATATATACCCGATGCACCCGATACATATATGTGTATGTGTATGAAATGAAACCCTGATATGCAAAACTGTAAACCATAACGAAATTAATATCCGAATCGAAAGCGCTTGAAATTGATGTTGATTTGTGTGTCTGGTCTCTCACTTTCCGATACCGATACCGATACCTGCTACCCGATACCTGCTACCCGATACCTGATACCCGATTTCTGATTTAACTCTTTCGATTCCATTTTTGAGTTGGATTCTGTGCTGCGGATGCAGCAAGTGCCGCGCCGCACCAGCCACGGATAACAGACCATGCTAATCTATTTCTGTACAATCTTCTGTTTTATCCGACACAAAAAACACAAACTAAAAACGAAACCGGAACTGAACTGAACTGACCTCTGACCTGACCTGACCTGACCACGCTCGCAGATCCGATATGATGACGAGGACGAGGATGAAGGTCCACAACCGGATCCTACACTTGAACAGGGTGTGCCAATACCTGTTCGACTGCAGGGCAGCTTCCCTCCGGAATTGGCCTCCACTCCCCTCGAGGATATCGATCCCTTCTACAGCAATATACTGGTAAGTAAGTTGGCCTAGCCAGCAGCAAGCCAGCAACCAACAGAAACCAACAGAAACCAGATAACAGCCAGGCCAAAGCCAAGCGGCCAATGGCCAGTGAATGGCCAGGCGATTCAATCAGGAAACGGAAACTGAATTTCCCTCCGTACATCTGTACATCTGCACATCTGCACATGTGCATATCTGACTCTGACCCCTTGCCTCTGTCTGTCTATCTATCCATCCATATATCTATCTATCTGTCTATCCCTCTGTGGCGATTGCCATCTCTCTTGCAGACATTCGTAGTTGTAAGCAAAGGAAAAGATATTTTTCGCTTTTCTGCATCAAAAGCAATGTGGCTGCTCGATCCATTCAATCCGATACGTCGTGTGGCCATTTACATTTTAGTGCATCCACTATTTTCGTTATTCATCATTACCACAATTCTCGTCAACTGCATCCTGATGATAATGCCGACAACGCCCACAGTTGAGTCCACTGAGTAAGTACACAGCCATGGTCCACCACTCCATGGCCCACAAGAAACTCCGCATATGCAGATGTATGCAGATATCGTCGTACCACAACGCGTACGCGCATATCTACATATATCTGTTTGTCTATCTGTCTATCCACATACTGACTCTCGTCTAATCCAACCGAAAACACACCTGATTTGGTTGATTTCTGATTTCTGATTTGATTTCTGATTTGATTTCTGATTTCTGACTTTTGATTTGACCCTTAGACCAAATGGTTCCAATTTTTGTTCTGTTGTCTTTATTATTAGTGTTCGGTTTGTGGTCTTTTGATTTACCTTGACTAAACTTTATCTATACCTTTATCTATATGCCTAAATATATTCTCTGTACTAGACATATAAGTATATAAGCAACTATATACATATGTGCCCTATAATCGATATAACTTATATGCCACTTACACCCAAACGATCTACATATATATTACCATATATACTCGTATGTAACTTTTTCGATATTTATGCAGATGTGTACGAGTATTTAGGTCAAACTTGAATTTCTTTCCTCTCAATATGATTTCAATAAGAGCAACTGAAAGCGAAAGCCAAAAGCCAAAAGCGCAAAAGCGCAAAATAAAAAAAAAAAAAACAAAATGAAACCCACTGCAAACAGCAACAAACCAAAGTGCAATCGATATGTGCATAGTGCCTGCAACAACGACAACAACTACTACTCGTACTCGTACATAGATAAGCCCACTGAAACATAATCTTGCTTAGCAATCTTGATAAATCCCCTCCCTCCCAATCCGAGCAGAAGTGTTGCAGGTACCAAAGGTAACACCACCACCACCAAACCAATAAATATTCAAATCAAATCAAGTCGAGTCGAGTCGAGTCGAGTCGAGTAGCTCCAGTATCATGATGCATAATACATCTATCTATCTATCTACCTATCTACCTACCTATCTGCGTACATATATCTCTGTACAATATTGCTCGTAGTTCGAGGGCTCATGGCAGGCAGCTGCTATGTAGTGCATACCTGTTGAGTGGCATACCTTCAACCTTCTTGTATTATATACACCAGCGCTCAAACCGAATCAAACTGCATACAGCATCTTCCACACACAACAACCAACTCAACAACTATATATGTACACATCATACATGTATGTATGCCCGAACTGTACTGAGTGACTTGTGCAATGCTCGATTGTGCGATAACCAACTCGATTTGGTCGCTTATAGATTCAATCCCAAATAACAAAACAAAAAACAAAAAAAAACAAAACCCATTCAAAACTCATTCCAACTGTAAATTTGACTCGCTCGCAGCGCATACCGTTTTTAGAGCATCCATTGTGGGTACACCCCATCACATACTATCCAGTATCCCCGTACAATACTTGGGTACGATCCCTGCGGATCGGAGTGGCTACAGCAAATATCCAATCTCGGGATTGTTATAGCTGCAGCCCCACAGCAGCCACAGCCACAGCAGCCACAGCTCCGGCTATGAACCAGTTGAACTGGTTGGTTTTGGTTTGTTCACGTTTCGAGTTGAATTCAATCGATATACCAATCGATAATCAATCGATGTGTATCTATCATTTGTACAAATCAACGTAAATCTTTTGCTCAACATATATATACACATAGACGACTCTGTAGTGCTCTAGCTAGCTCTAGATAGTGCTTATATATCACAACTCTGTATCCATAGATAGTTTATGTAAATTGTTTAAGTAACTTCTAAGTACTTACTGCCATACCAGCTACGTATCATCAGTTATCGTATGTAAAATGTAAAATGTAAACTGTAAAATGTAAACTGTAAACTGTAAAATGTAAACTGTAATCTCAATCCCCAATCCAATCCGATAACGAAACTTATACTTACACCTACCCTAGACTAGACCCATTCTATAGAGACATTCGATTTGGATCATCTAGTTAATAATTAATAATTAGTGTAAACGAATCCCCACAACCTCTAGACACTTAAGCAGTCCTTATAATCGAAGTTATATATTATATATTATAGTTTATACATGCATACAACATATACATACTGTATGTATGCAATCTTGTAAATGGTAGTGCCGGGGGGCATAGCGATGGGTTGGGGGCGGGGGACTTAATGTAGATTTTCGTGTATTTAGAATATCCTCGTATCCCCAGTACAGTCTCCGCCAAAACATTGAACATCTGTCTCTCTCGCTCTCACACACTACACGCACACTACATGCATACATACGTGTGTGTTGTGTTTTTGTGTGTGTGTGTGAAGAGGCCATGGCCATTCCCGTTGCAAGTATTCATAGATAGACTCGATTCGATTAGTGCTCATACGTAATCGGTAATCGGCATTCGGCATTCGGCATTCGGTATTCGGTATTGGTACTCGTGTCTAGCACTTGTACCCGTACTGGTACCGCATCCTGTAACTTGTATCGCTCTCTCTTAGATCCACGGCATCAGCTGTGTGCAGTGGCCCATCTACTCGTAAATATATATAGTCTCACATGTAAACTCGTATTCGTAGCCGTATTTTCGTAGCCGTATTTTCCGTACTCTCCACATGTTCGAATCAAAACTATTAAAAGCGAGCAAAATGTGCTTCGAAAGCGATGAACAAAGCGAAAAGAAAAGAAGCAAACTGTAAAGTGAAAAGAGTTACGTCATTTTTCTAGCTGATATCAAAGTTATTGTCGCAGATTTGGTATCAGAATTGAACACCCTATGTCCAAAACGGAGCGAGACAGAGAGGCAGCGCGAGAGTGGGACAGCGGGCGGGCGGGAGAGCGGGAGAGAGAGCGAGACTGAGAGAGCAATAGAAATGCAGCTGGCGGAAATGCCACTTGAACTTGGGTAAGGGCAGGATGCGGTCGTTGGAGAATGCAACTGGGCACGGGACGAAGTGGGACGAAGTGGGTGAAACGCACACACGTAGGCAGCTTCGAAATGAAACAGCAGGTGGCGCATAACTTGAGACGCGCACACCCACACAGAGAAGCACAGCCACAGCGAGAGAAAGTGAAAGGCAGAAGTGAGAGGCGAAAGGGAAGCTGCACCTTCAATGTGGGTCGCCGTTGCCGTCGTCGCCCGCTGTGTGGGTGCGCAGCGGCGGCCACTGGCGTGGGCGGACGGGGATCACACTTGTGCGGGCCCCTGAGAAAGACATAATACCTGCAATTAAAACACAACTCAAGTGTCCTTCACAGGCATTGGGGCCTAGGTCAAACCTAAATCCCCGCACCCCACTCCCCAGCAGCAACTCAGCTGCGACTTTGAACTAGTTAAGGAAGAACAACAGCAAAGGAAACAAAAAAAAACAACGAGCAGGAATTGCAGTTTCGGGTTCGAAGGACTTGATACCCTGGCAGATCGATGCAGCTCCATTACCGATTGGATGGTGGAGAAACTACAAAAGTAAACCCGCCCAGAGGCTTGTTTCCTGTGGCAGCTGCTCCACTCACCTGAGGCTACATCAGGTACACACCATGATGATGAGGCTGCCCTGCCATCTGCTGGAATATGCAAAAAACGTGCACTGCAGACAGAGAGACAGTGCTGTCAGGCTGCCTGATGGCTGCCTGATGGCCGAACTGCCACAGTCATGCTTAAAGCTGTCAAAAAGCTAACCAAGTCAGGCCATAACCAACAAGATGCGGTTCAGAGCAAAGCAGAGCAGAGCAGAGCCCAGCTGAGCCGCTGGAAGGTCGGGCTATTGATTTGACACCCACATAGCAGCAACCAAACAGCAGCAGCAGCAGCAGCAGCAGCATTCGAGCGGCATTCGAGCCGCTTTTGAGCCGCTTTTGAGCCGCTTTTGAGCCGCATCAGCGACATCAGCTCACTCAGTCATAGTGAAAGCAGTGGGGCGTTAAGTATTAACCATTATTGACATTGACAATTGTCTTGGGCGCCCGTGCCACTCATTGACTGACTGCCTGCCGCTTGACTGGCTGTCTATCTTCATCTCAATCTGTTGTGCTCGCAATTAGGGCTACTCTGTCCCTTTGTCCAGCAGCCACCCACCCAAGCACTTTGCCGAGTGGCCTTTTGATGTGTTCCATTCCATTCCATTCCTATTCTATTCTGTTCTGTTCGGTCCATTTGATTCCGTTTCAGTCTGTTCCATTCAGGTGCGGTGCGGTGCGCGCGGTTGGTTTTCGTTCAATTATGTTCTGTTCCTGGGAATTGTTCTTTCTGTGTTTGAGCAGCTTTTTGGTTCCTTTTGATTCTTATGCAATGCCTCATCTGCATCTCCAGCTGTGTGCAAGTGTAGGTATGCGGCTGTGTGGGCGCCTACCTCTGTGTGGGGCCACGTGACCCCTTTTTCGGGGCAATCTAGAGCAAGAGCAAGGCACAGGCAGTGGCACAGGCAGTGGCACAGGCAGTGGCACAGGCAGTGGCACTGCCACAGGCATAAGCGAAAGCGATTTGCCCAGATACTATCTACACATGTGCGCTCTACGAAACCGTATCCGTGTGCCACCATTCACCGTTCGAGAGACACACACAGGGGCCAAGCTGAGGGCCGGTAAGGGGGCATGGGGGCATGGGTATGGCCTCATAATTGAATTGCAAATTGTTAGGATAATCATTTAAGTTAGTTTTAAACAAATATGTAAGTTTTCCTGCGCTCAAAACAGACCCAGACCCAGACCCACACCCACTCGTGGGTGCGCCCGCGCTCAGCGATTATTCATCGATTAACACCTTGCGGCCGCTACTAATTATGAACTTTGGCCAGCCAGCATGAAGCCATCGAATGGGCACGGGCACGGGCACAGGCGCGGGCACAGGCTCGGGCTCGGGCACGGGCTCGGACAGAGGCGCACAAGGACTCCGAAAATAGAGATAATGCAATAGAGCAACGCAACGCAGCGCAAGGCAAGGCAAGGCAACGCAACGCGGTGAAGCCAACATGTGGACAGCCAGCAGCGCAACGCAGCGCACCGCACCGGCTGGCCAGCCACGCCACGCCACCCCACGCCACCCCACGATACTTGTGCGTGCGTGCGATTAGCGTAAAGCGTAAAGCTTAAGGGCTGCTGCGTAAGGGCTGCAGCGCAACGCGCAAGGGTGGAGCCAGTAGCGTACTTTTAAGCGAGCGCAGCTCTTCAACCACTTGCAGCACTTAACCACACCACAACTAACTTATTTCCATGGCATTTATTCGATATTTGATTTACATACCACATCTATGTATTTTCCTGGACAATTTTACAAATTCTGGTTGTTTTTACTTTGTGTGTGTTTTGTGTTGAAGACCCACCACCCATCAGGCAGCTTAACCAACCAACCAAACTTAACTCAAAATATTTGAAGTGCAAAAATAATCACAAAACAAAAAACAAAAACAAAATATGAAAATATGAAGCAAAAATCCAACAACAAATTGCATTTCGAAATTCAATTCGTTTTTAGGGTGATATTCACCGGAATCTACACATTTGAATCAGCTGTTAAAGTGATGGCACGAGGTTTCATTTTATGCCCGTTTACGTATCTTAGAGATGCATGGAATTGGCTGGACTTCGTAGTAATAGCTTTAGCGTGAGTTATATATATACCTTATATACCATAAACCATAAACCATATACCATATACCATATACCATAAACCATATACCATATATAATATATATCTTAATTAATTATTACAATTGACTTATATAACCCATACCACAACCCACAACCCATAACCACAACCCTCACCACAAGTCTCTCTGTGCCATTCCTTTCCGAGCAACAAGCACAGAAGCAACCATCCGCCCATTCCCACTGGGATCGATCATCAAGCGCTTCTTGTGTTTTGGTTTTTCTCGACTCAAGCTTAGGCTTTGCTTCTGTGTCCATTCCGTACAGCCACAGCCACATCCACAGCCACATCCACAGCCACCAACCATCCACCGAGTGTAATCCGTAGCTAAACATTTGTGCTAGCATACCAATAGGTACCACCCCACCACAGCCACCATTCCAGCCACCATTCCAGCCACCATTCCAGCCACCATTCCAGCCCTCACCACATCCGAGTACATTTTGCCACCTACTTACTTTTTGTGTTTCATTCGTTTTTCGAATTTATTGAAGTTTACAGTCAGTTGACTTCTGATTACAAATTAGCCCTATTTGCACACAATATTTATTATTATTATGAACAATTTATGCTAAATAATCAACAGCATACGCAGCACACACCTCATTAGCATAATCAGTTCAGTTCGCTCTGTGTGTGTGTGTGTGTGTGTGTATCACTGTGTAATGTCGCATAATTAGTAACGGCATATTACAGCGGGGCATTGATAAAAAACGAGCCTAATCGAGCAGCTAACGGCTCAAATTGCATGCGGTGCAAGCACGAGTCCAGACATGTTCTGGCACTCTATTTAATTCAATCGAACTGCCAGATCCATGTTGAACAGCATCAGCATCAGCATCGGGAACCAGAGTTGCCACAGCACGTGGCACATCCTGCCAGAGTTGGCCATTTCGAGTGCATATTTCGAGCACAGATCTCTGCTGCCTCGACGGATGGATGGCACGACAGAAGCACAGGACTGGCAGCTCGGCGCTCCCATAATCCCACCACACAGATCCGTTGTGGAGCCAATGTGGCGCCAGTTCTACGCTCAGCTATGAAATAACGAAAACGAAATAATAGTTTGATGAGTTTTCCTTTAGTTTGCAGCACAAAGTGCCATTTTCTTTAACTCAATAAAGGTTACAAAATCGAAAGCGTAAAATGGAGCTGACGACGAGGTGGAGGAGCAAATGAACAGCAGTCGCTGCAGGCAGGAGCAGGGGGAAAGTAGGGGAAAGAAGAAAGGCACCAACACACAGACAGCCACGCGCGAGTGAAACAAAAGAGAGTTCCGTTAGTTGAGCCATTTATTGATTTATTTTTGCCGTTACTAATGACGCGCTCAACCACACACACAGACACACCACACACACACGAACGAGCACCCATAAAAACACAGGCCTAGATTTTCTACGATTATTTCTCATACCATCAGCACACACACACACACACACACACACACACACACACACACACACACACACACACAGATAAAAAAAGCCATAAACAAATTTTTCGTCGCCGAAGTTTATTTTTGATCCATTTCTCATCTTTTTCGTTTGCTTACTTCTTTTCTTTGATTGTTGTTTTTGCTGCTGATTTTTCTTCTTTTTTTTACTCTTCCTTTTCTTTTCTGTTCTTTTCGTTCTCGTTTTCGTTTTCGTTTCTCATTGAGCGCTTTCCCTTTGTGTTCTTGTTGTGTCGTGACAATTCCATTTCATTGCTTTCTGCTTCATTTCAAGCATTTATGGGAGCTGTCTATTTGGCTTTTTGGCTTTTTGGGCTCTGTATGGGCGCTGTATGGGCGGGGGGCCAGGCTGGGGTAGGACGCACGAGTGTCGACTGTGTCGTGCAGCACATTTGAATTTGGTGGCGCCGCCAGGACGCGCAGCCTTGGCTCGGCAATGCCAAGCACGGCACTTTTAAAGCTCTTCCTTAAAGCTGGAATGGAATGGTAGTGGAGGGGCCACATTTGCCGCTCTCTTTTATGGGAGAATCAAACTGCCGCGGAAGGCGGGCTAGCCGCAGGGGCAGGCTGATATGGAGAGCCAGAGTGGCCCATGGCTGAGTGAATGATTCACTCTCGGTTGCTCATAGCAGAAGGGGTGCCAAGAGGGGGCTACACGCTGCACAAAGACATTCAACGGGACGATCCTGCAGCGGTTGCCGATGGGCGACAGGGGGACACACACGTAGATGAGCGAACGAGAAGGGTCGCCTTGAGGCAGCGAGCAGGAGAGCGAGCAAAAGCAATGCAGTGGCAGATGCACAGCTCCCAAAATATCAGAGGCAACTTCTTTGCCTGTCCACCCAGCCCCCTCCATGGCGTTAACTGCTCCCAGTGGGCAAGTGGCTAATCTCGGGGAAAACATTGCTGTTGGGCACTTTCGCGGACAGTGCCTGGGTGGGGGGTGGGTGGTACAACTATATGACGGCATCGCACGCAATGGCAGACAAATCGATAAATATTCATGGAAAAATAACTGGCAAAATGTAACTGCTGCTGGTGCCAGAAGAAGAAGCCCACAAGGATGACGTACAACGGGTCACAGACGAGTCGGAGGGCGGGGTGTTAGGGCTAAACAGGCTCTATTAATATTTTTATGGCCAGCCACAAGGAGGCGCGGCAGCGTATGGTGCATGCCACGTCTGGCATCTGATCAGGATCAGGATCAGGATCAGAGCGGTGAGGCAAGGCGAGCAAAGGCTAATTTACAAAATGCTTAATAGGCCTGCGGACGGAGCGGGCATCATTTACTTATCATTTGCAGCACATGCGCTTGTCACAGTTGGCTTTCATTTTGGGGCCTTTTATCATCCACTTACCACGCCCACACACACACACACACACTGATACACTGATACACTTTAATACCGCTATACAAACACAAATACAAATTCAGCACTCGTTTGATTTTACGTTAATTACCTTGGCAAAAGCAAACCAAACAATTGCCTCCGACCATTTGTAATTACAAACGAATCCAAGTTCAGTTCACCACGAATCAGCAGATCGTATCGAACAAATTCTATAAATATAAATATAAATATACATACATAAAGACACATACATACATACATACATACATATGTATATGGCATAGCTTAGCTATGCGTGCACACACACACACACACCCAATAATCGTATAGCATTATAATTACTAATACTTGATGACATTTTGTGTATATATCCGTAATTGCTGACCACAACCATCAACCACAAAAATAAAAAACCCCAAAAACAACTTCAACAACAACAACAACAATAACAACAATAACAACCCTCAACTGCTGCCACAATGCAATCGTTTAACGTTAAACGTTAATCGATAACGGAAATAACGATGACCGACAACCGCTAACCGCTAACCGACACCGCTAACCGATCACCGATCAACAGTTATGTGACCATGGGTATAGATTTAGGTAATCTTGCAGCCCTGCGAACGTTTAGGGTGCTGCGAGCGCTTAAAACCGTAGCCATTGTGCCAGGTATGAACTCGAAACGAAACTCCCAACAATATACTACTATATATATATATAACTCCCCCACTTACTGCTGCATCCACACAACTATATATTAATTCAACTTATTGCATCTCCATCCATATCCTGCCTGCACCTCTAACACTCGATAACAGGCTTGAAGACCATTGTCGGTGCGGTCATCGAATCCGTTAAGAATCTGCGCGATGTGATAATTTTGACAATGTTCTCCCTGTCGGTGTTCGCGCTGATGGGGCTGCAAATCTACATGGGCGTGCTAACGCAGAAGTGCATCAAGAAGTTCCCGCTGGACGGCTCCTGGGGCAACCTGACCGACGAGAACTGGGCCTACCACAATCGCAACAACTCCAACTGGTATTCGGAGGACGACGGCATATCCTTTCCGTTGTGCGGTAATATCTCTGGAGCGGGGTAAGTGTACAGACAGGCACGCACAGGAGATATGTATGTACATCTGGATCCGTTGATCGCTGATTGTTGTTTGCTGATTGTTGATTGCTCCATGATATGTCGCTTCGATTGTGTTCTGTTTAATTTTCGCATCTGCATCTCCGACTGATCTTCGCAGGCAATGTGAGGACGATTACGTGTGTCTGCAGGGGTTCGGGCCGAACCCCAACTATGGCTACACCAGTTTCGATTCGTTCGGTTGGGCGTTTCTGTCCGCCTTCCGGCTGATGACGCAGGACTTCTGGGAGGATCTGTATCAGCTGGTGTTGCGTGCCGCAGGACCCTGGCACATGCTGTTCTTTATAGTCATCATCTTCCTAGGTTCATTCTATCTTGTGAATTTGATTTTGGCCATTGTTGCCATGTCGTATGACGAATTGCAAAAGAAGGCCGAAGAAGAAGAGGCTGCCGAAGAGGAGGCGATACGTGTAAGTAGAGAACCGCCAGTGCAGCTGCAACCTGCACCTGCACCTGCTCCTGCTCCTGCTCCTGCTCCAGCAGCAGCAAGTGCAACGCAGTGGGACAAACAACAAGAACAAAACAACAACAACAGGCACAAGAACAGACCACGCTACAGACCAAAAACAAGAACAGATACCAACAACCAACAACCCACACCCACCAACACCCACCCACACCCCCAGAACCCACCACAGTACACATGATGAACAAAAGTAAACCATGGAACCCCCCAAACCTCAAACCCCAAACCCAAAACCCACAAATTCAAACTCAAAACTCCAAACTCAACCAACTCAAGTACAGCCCTGGTAGATAATTTCAATTTCGATTGCTGAGCGAACACAATCGATTATTGGGAATACCTATCACCTGACTCAACCAACCAACCACAACAGACTTGCTTTTTTCTTTTGTATATATGAATATATATATATGAACCGACTACTCGTATGTATATCGTAAGACCTGTGTATCGTAAACCGTTAGCTGTAAATCGTAAACCGTAAACCGTATATCGTATATCGTAAACCGTATATCGTATATCGTATGCCTAGATAATTGTCTATCAATTTAATCAACCAACAAACGCTATAACTTCTTCTCTCTATCCAAACATTTGACAAAACAAAAAACCAACAAACAAACAAAAACTATCGCGCCTACTCGTTCTGTCCGGTCCCGTCCGTCCCCGAGAGCCTGGGCACAGCAGCTGGCAGCCGGCAGCCAGTGAGCTGCTTCCACGAAACATACTCGTACTCGTACCCAAATCACAAATCATTTATTTAGCTTCTCCTTTCGCTCTGGCCATGCCATGCCATGCCATGCCGCCAGTCTCTGGCCACTGGGCTCTCCCTCGCTCGCTCGCTCTCTCTGTTCCGTCTATCGCTCTCTATATCTGACACTGTCGCTCTATGACTATATATATATCTACCCTCATATATATAATACTCCTAGCAGATATATATCCTTATGATTTTAGTGCACATTTAGTTTCGATCCAAACACTAGCAATGCATAACGAATAAGAAAGAACAAAAGAAAAAATCAAATTACTCACAACTTATACCAACTATATATATCCAATATACATGTATATGTAATAAGCTCCCCCAACCGCCCCTGCCCCTGCCCTACCGCCCTACCGCCACCCCTGTCTACCCTTCCCCGAACACCCAGCACAGCACTTTACCTTATGATTTCTTCGCTCTACTCTGTCTCCGTGTACGCCTGGTGCCCCCAGCCATATATCACATCAAAGTGTACAGTAACAGTAGTTCCTGCCTTTCTGTTTTTACCAAACACTCGTCCAACCCAACCCAATCCAACCCAACCCAATCCAAGCCTCGCCGCCCCATCCTTAGCCCACCTCCCAGAGTATCCCAGCCCGGCCCAGAATATGGAATTACTTTAAAGCTCAAATCATTTGATATGCGATCCGCATGTGTGTGTGTCTGTGTTATAGGAAGCCGAGGAAGCTGCCGCCGCCAAAGCAGCCAAGCTGGAGGAGCGCGCCAATGCGCAGGCCCAGGCCGCCGCCGATGCAGCTGCCGCCGAAGAGGCGGCTCTTCATCCGGAGATGGCCAAGAGTCCGACGTATTCGTGCATCAGCTATGAGCTGTTTGTGGGCGGCGAGAAAGGCAACGACGACAACAACAAGGAGAAGATGTCCATACGCAGCGTGGAGGTGGAGTCGGAGTCGGTGAGCGTTATACAAAGACAACCAGCACCTACCACAGCACACCAAGCTACCAAAGTTCGTAAAGTGAGCACGGTAAGTATTCCGAGCGCAGGCGCAGCATTTTCCTTTCCTTATGTTCCTCTCTTTCGTTGTTGTAGTTACTCAATTGTTTATGTTTCGGTTTCTTCTCTGTTTCTGTTTCTGTTTCCGTTCCGGTTTCGGTTTCTTCTCTCTTTCGTTTTCCATGTTTCGGATCCTGTTTCGATTTTCAGTTCCGTTCTGTTCCCTTATGGTTTCGGCTTTTGAGTTGAGATCTACTGTATCCATATGCTAGAAATACTCGTACTCGTAATCTACGTAATCCCACATGGCCTTTCGGTCGGGCCGCCCATCGATTATTGATTCCGATTGGGCTGAGTATGCGTATCGATTTGCCTTTGAGTTGCCTTCCTTGAGTTGCTTTGTTGGCCTTTGGCTAGGTGGATATTTTTGCATACGTTTTCAACTGGCAACCCATCGATATTCGACTCCAGATTCGAATTGCAGTCCATGAGCTCATGAGCCATCCGTCTATCTATCCATCTGTCTATCTATCCATGTGTCTATCTATCTATCTATCTATCTATCTATCCATAACTTGCGCAGCAGGTACAGCTACAGCTACAGTTAGAGCTACAGTAACAGTTACCGTTACCGTTACCCGTTACCCGTTACCGTTACCGTTACCGTTACATTGCCATTGCATTGTTATCGATCCTGATTTTCCCGTTCTCGCCTATCATTTGTTTATCGATTCTTAGTGTTTCTGTTTCTGTTTCCGTTTCGTTTCGTTTTTGCTTTGAGTACACTTGAGTTTTTGGTCGTTGGATCTACTTTATTTGGATTGGATCGTACATTTGCTCTATGCTATATAATGTATAATCATGCAACTAGATATTGATTGACTCCTTACCTGTACCCGTATATGGATATATAGTGGTAGTGCGTGTCTATGTATGTATGTATGTATGTATTAGCTAGCTCATCTATGTACCTTTGCAGCAAGGACCGACCCTAGAGGTCCTCTCTACATATCCATATGTATCGCTAACTCTTGATAATTCTAGCTCTTCCCTTTCCTTTTCTTTTTCTTTTTCCTTTTCGTTTGAGTTCGTTTCCATTTTCCTTTGAGCTTTTCCCAGTGCATGCGTGTGTGTGTGGCCTGTTCGTGTGTTCGTGTGTGTGCGTGTGTGTGGGATTGATCGATCGTTTTTTGTAGTTAATTCGTAGGAGCTTCTGACCAAATGATTATTGTTGATATTTCGTTTCGATTCGTTCAGAGTTTGAGTTTCCTTATGATTTAATAGTTTAATAGTTCTGCGTTCGGTTGGGTCATTGCTCGGAATGCTTGAGGTGACATCAAAACGAAGAACAAGCCAAAATTCATTTTCATTTACATTTTCTCCGGCAATTGGCAATTGGCAATTGGCATTGGCTAGCTAGCAACTGCTGCATTGCTGCATTCTGCTTCGCTCTTTCAACGCAACTAAACAACAGCAACAAATTGAATTCCAAACAACAAAAAAAAAGACAAACCCGAGGAGAGCCAGGACCGCGACGCTTCAATACACCTGTGATATCCACTCGCATTTCGATTTTTGAATTTTTGAATTTTGTGTTTTGATTTTGCTTTTGCTTTTGCTTTTGATTCAATTTTAATATTAATAGAATTGAATTGAATTGTGGTCGAGGCGCAACTGTGAGCACGGTTGAGTTCTTTTTTGCGCTCTTAAAAAATTGCTCCAGTTGAGGACTTTTGGATGATGATTAACGAAAGATTTGGCTAAGAATTCTTTGGCTGCATTAACCACTGCATGCTGATTGATATTGATTGAAACGTACTGACAAATGTATCTAAATATATACTCATGTATTGTACACTCTGTATGGTAGCCGTATGCGTATGCGTATGCCAGTTATTACAGTTGACACACCAAAAACGAATTCTTAAACTTGAATCTATCGATTGGAAAATGTTGCCACTCAAACTCGAACCACAAACACACCCAAAGTTATCGGGCATGTGCGCGAGCGATAACCAATTACGACAACTTCTGTTCGCCGGCCCCTCTTTAGCTCTCTCACGCTCTCTCTCTCTCGCTCTCTCCCTCTCTCTAACCATATACTCGTACATTGATAGTTTTCTCTCTCACACGACACACACACACTTCTTTTTCGTATGTGGCAAGCATTTGCTTATGCGCACTGGCTCTAAGGCAAGCAATTAAAAAATATACAAAAATACGAAGACCACTACCATCACAAGGACACCCAAGCAATGGCAGGTTGCGTAGCTTATAATCGAAAAATAAACGATTGACGATTGAACCAAAACCGATTATGGAAGCCTCATGGCAAACAGCTTGCCACCAAATATCGGCAAATATATTCTGTTTGTTGTTTTATTCCGTGCTCAGTTCATTTTACTCGCCGATCTGCCTTGACTAGCCCACACACACTACTCGTACAATACCTAAGCTATGCCTATACCTATACCAATACCAATACCAATACCCACCCACCTAATATAATAATCCATCAAATTTAGTATACTATGCCAGATACTGATACTCGTATATAATATATATATATAAATATATATTGGAATCTTGCTCTCGCTATCGCTGTCGCTCTCGCTCGCTCGCTAGCTCATTCCTAACCTAACCTTAAATAACTGTCCATTAACTTTGCTCAGGGCAGCCTCCGATAGTTTTCGATGAGAGCAGAAACTATTTGAGACTGACCGCAATAGGCCCCGCGTTGCCTCAGGTAGGTGGCTCTCTCTCCCACACAGACACTCTCTCTATCTCTCTCTCTCTCTCTCTCTCTCTATCTTTGTCTCTCTCTCTGCCTCTATATATTTCTCACTCTGTCAAAATAACACACTGAATATGAAACTACAGACATGCTACATGCGTACTTGTACACCCAAACCAAACAAATCAGATCACAGATCACAGATGGAGGGTCTTAGCAGCTACAAAATAGGCAGCCTAACCTAACAACAAAAGCCACAACAGCCCCAGACATACCATATGTACACAATGTACATATATTTATCGATGCTTCGATTCTATACGTGCCCCTGCCCCTGCCCTTGCCCTTGCCCGTTAGCCGTTTGATCGATGGCATCCTAAACATGTTACTTGAAACTAGAAATGCATCCGTAAGACAGTTCGTTTTGACAGTGTTGAAAAGACTGCTGATCTAGAGTTGATTGTAGAACTTACCGATTAAAACTTGATTCTGATTTCGATTAATTTCGGTCTTACTTTGGTTTGCAACCCTCCCCCACCCCCACCACGTTATGGATCTGAGACGATACCTTCGATTACGTTTTTTTGAACGCCGACAGCTGTGCAGCACTGGAACGGGCTAATATTACTCTTTGTTTTCATTTTCCAAGTGTTTACCCCTTTTCGTTTGGCCAACTCAACCAGCCAGTGATTAAGTATTAAGTATTAATCCCGTGTAGAAAGTATTTTTGATTTTTTGCCCCAGTACCCAGAACGCCCACGAACCTGACCCTTAAAATGCCTTAAACATTTCGTAAATTAAATCAAATTTATAATCAATCGCTACGCCGAAGTAGAGAGACACCCACACCCACACCCACAACCACACCCACACCCACAGCCACATACAGAAACACGAAAACACGAAAACATTGACACAGAACAACTCTCTCCACTCGCCAAAATAATGCTGAAACGAAGTCAAAGAAGTTGCTAATTAATCATAATGCAATTAAAAGCTGCCCCAAGAGGGACAAAGACACACACCCACACACACTCACACACCCACACCCACACAACCACACTCACACACACACAGTTAGTATGAACTCTCTCACATAAAACTCATACAAGTAAACGCTCCAAGTAATAATTTTTCCTTTAAATCGTAGACAGCAAAAACCAAAATATATTTTAACAAAACCAAAAAACAACAAAAATTGTAAAAACAAAAAAAAAAAAAACAAATATATTTATACATTTATCCATAGATATTAAAACCAAATCGAATCGAGGAATATATATATTTTATTTGATTCATTTTTTCCTTTTCTTCTTCTACTTAATTTTATTTGTACAACAAATGAAAAATGAAAACGACAACAACAAAAATAACGATAAAAAAAAAAAAAAAAAAACAAAACTTAGACATCCTTATCCTTACCTGGTTCACCGTTTAACATACGCAGGGGATCACGTAGTTCTCACAAGGTAAGCGCCCGACACTCACACACGCACACACATAAAACACACAGAGACACACACACAGAGCCGCACACACACACACACACACAGATACTGCCACTGAACAAGAAATTGCGTTGCAAAACATTTCATTCTCTTGGCAAGTTGCAACATACTCGTAACATGACAAAAATACATATCTATGCAGACTCCGACTCTGACTCAGTCTCAGTCTCTGACTCAGTCTCTGTCTCATCACAGACATTTCACAGAATTAGTGTTAGACAGTACCGCAAACTGTAAACCGTAAACCGTAAATCGTTAATCGTAACTCCGTAATCGTAAAGCGTAAATCGTAAATCGTAACCCGTATCGTATATCGTAGGCAGTTGCTACCGTACAGCATTTTAGATTAGCCATCGAAGCCTTTGGATCACACTCATCGTTGAACACAGCTAGCATAGCATAGCAAAGAATAGCATAGCATACATCTGTAGGTATTCTCCCATCCCCCCAACCACAGCCACCCCTGCCCGATTTATCCGATTTACCCATTTACCCATTCACCCATAAACATTAAACATTGCATTTTTAAGAACTCGTTTGACCCCAAAAAACATACATATAAAATAAACACACACACACACACAATTAGATTGAAGAGACTCGTCGTGTACATGTGGCACTAACCGTACTACTCATAGCCATTTACCATGCTCACCTAATCGTCTATAACTGTTACTTACTTACGTGTCTTATGGTTTGTCCTGTTTTCAATTAAATGGATATACTTTGGTCTTGTTTTCCATTGTTTGTATCGAATTGTATCAAGTGCTCATATCCCTATCTATCCATGTGTGTATATTGCTATATGTACCTGCGTACTATACTCTCGTGCATACCCATACCCATTTACTCGTACATACATATACATATACCGTGCATAACTCTAAATAGAACTAACTGTACTCTGCCTCTGTACTGTACTCTCGGTTGTAAGTGTGTCTGTCTCTGTCTCTGTTTCCTGTTTCCTGTTTCCTGTTTCTGTTCTCTCTCTGCCTCTGTCTCTGTCTCGTCTCTGTGTGCCTGTCACTGTCCCTCGTTTGGTGGAGCGATGCACGCTTCCAGCATCCATTTCCATTCCCATCCATGGCAGTGGAAATGGATGCAACGGAACGGAACGGAAAGGAAAGCAAAGCAAGGGAACGGAACGGAACGGAACAGTTCCCACCTGATGATACGGCTCACATCATTTCTCACTGTTTCACTGTTTCACGTTTCACTGTCATGTTTCGATGTGTTTTATTTCGATCGTTTTCGTTCCGTTTCTTTTCAGTGGATTTCTTGTCATATGTTTTTCGTTTTCGTTTGTCGTTTGTCGCTTTTGTTTGTTTTCCTTCTCAAATAGTTAATTTTTGTTCATTTCTTATGGCTTGTGTTCTCTGTGAGTATCTGTGTGATCATGTCTATATATACTTATATATTCCGTTATTGGTATTACTATACTTTTGTACCCCATCAATACAGACCAAAGAAACGAACTTAAAACTGAAAAACCGAAAAACTGAAAAACTGAAAACCAAAAGAAAAAGAAAACCGAAACGAAGAGTCCGCCAAATGTGTTCGTTGTCCGATTGCTGCCAAGCCACGCTCAGTGTAATATCAGATCGGAAATCACATACATATGTCCGAGCAATATATGTACTTTGTATGTGTCTCACTCGTACGATTCCAGGCGGATATTCTTGCATCACAACTCACCATTTCCGGCTAATACTACCCAACAAGCTACCCGTGTACCCACCTACCCACCTACCTACCTACCACCCACCTACCTACCTACCTGCCCACCTACCTGCCCACCTACTACTGCTATCTATTATTAACTATATGTACTGTATATTGCCTATCACTTGATGTGTGTGCCAGTGTGCCAGTGCCCGTGTGTGTGCCAGTGTGTGCGTGGTCGTGTCTTGTCGCTTAAAGCGTGTACTAACCGAAATTTATGCATGCATGCGCCCAGTACACGATCCGGAATGGACGTGGCCGCTTTGGTATACCCGGCAGCGATCGCAAGCCGTTGGTATTGTCAACATATCAGGATGCTCAGCAGCACTTGCCCTATGCCGATGATTCGAACGCCGTTACGCCCATGTCCGAGGAGAACGGTGCCATAATAGTGCCCGTTTATTATGGCAATCTAGGTAAGATGCCCCCACTCCCTGCTCCATCCACTGCCCACTTGCACGCGCCTTTGCTGAATTATTATTGAACTGTTGCAGGCTCCAGGCACTCATCGTATACCTCGCATCAGTCCAGAATATCGTATACCTCACATGGCGATCTATTGGGCGGCATGGCCGTCATGGGCGTCAGCACAATGACCAAGGAGAGCAAATTGCGGAATCGCAACTCACGCAATCAATCAGTGGGCGCCACCAATGGCGGCACCACCTGCCTGGACCCCAATCACAAGGTCGAGCATCGCGACTTCGTAAGATCACCAGCCCTCGCGCGCCTCGCGTGCCTCTCGTTGCAGCTGCAGACTCATCGATTTGCATTTGGTAATTTCAGGAAATCGGTCTGGAGTGCACGGACGAAGCTGGCAAGATTAAACACCACGACAATCCATTTTATCGAGCCCGTCCAGACACAAACGGTAGTCGACATGAAAGGTAATTGCCGCACGCAAAGTACTTTGGCATATCCCTAGCATATGTATCTGTATCTTACTCTCTCGTAGATGTGATGGTACTGAATGACATTATCGAGCAGGCCGCTGGTCGGCACAGTCGGGCCAGTGATCGCGGTGGTAAGTGGATCGCTCCTCCTGCTATCGTTTACGGCGCCCTACCACATACTCGTATGCATACCAACATAATCTATGACTATTGCTGTTAATCCCCTACCCCCATTACCCATAACCCATACCTGCCCGCCCTTCTGTTCATTCTGTATATTGCTGCATCCGATTGAATCGTCGTCTCTTTTGTGTTCATCCCCTACATGTGCATTGTTCAATATTCGATTTCCGTTTCCGTTTCGCGTCTTTATTTTCGATTTCCTTGCCTCAAAATCATGTAAATACAAAACCCAGAAAATGGAGAGCTAAGGGGCGGAATGGGAAATCACCAAACAAAATGCCTGACAATTCGATTTCATTTCCCTTTGGCTCTCCGCATTCCATATTCCGGTGTTCCATATCCAGCTGTTAATTTCTATTTTTGGCTTTACCTATCCAGCATATCATACTCGTATGTATTTATGTAGTTTAAGATCATCGTCGGTCATTACGCTACGTGCGCCGACTGCCACTGCCACTGCCACTGCCCGTCCAACTGTTCAACTGTTCAACTGTCCAACTGGTGGGGGGCAGTTTCCACTGACAGTTCCATTGACCTCGCCTCGCCTCCCATCGCCTCCCATCGCATCGATTTGACCATTCCGAAATTGAATTTAATATTCCCACTCGCCATTTATGCATTTCATTTTGTATTTTGCATATTGCATTTTGATTTGGATTTTGATTTTATCGGCTCGTTATGGCTCGTCACTGCGCATGCATTTTGGCCCTGCCACCCCGCCACGGCCCAGCCATCTGCATTGATTGATTGATTGACTGATGAGCCGGATGGCAGATGGAATGGCAGCAATGATCCACGGTCCGTAGACCCTCGCCTAGAGCGCTGCATGTGGCGATAACCGCATCCCGTGCCCGTGCCCGTGCCCGTACCCGCATCCCGTGCCCGTGCCCGTACCCGTGACTGTGCATCGTTAAATATAGTCCTCGAATCCTGAATTATGTGCACACACATACATACACACACATGTCTGATTTTGTTTGGTTTTAATCCACGTGACATGCCCCTTTGTTTGCGCCATCGTTCGACTTGCATAATCTCTGTGAATACATATGCATACATACATACATACATACATACTATATACTATATACATATACATATATATTGTTTTTTACTCTAATTTTGAACTCTGCCAAGAACCGAAAAGGCGTGCAAGAACATATTTTTGCTACAACTACATATGCATATATATCCCCCATATATATATATATATATATCCAATGAATGACTTCTTTGACTCGTCCATTTTATTTAATGCCGTTGATGCTAACAGAAGAAAGCGAACAAAACAAAAACCTATGCAACAAATGTTTAAAACCAAAAACCAAAAACAAAAACCAATCGAACATCTACAACAACAGACAGCAACAGCAAGCCGAACCACCCACAGACACACATACACAGACACACAGACACATACATACATGCATGCATGCATACTCGTATGTATGTGTGGTTTGCCTCTGCCCACCCACACCCACACCCACACCGACACCCACACGCTCACACAACCAGCGACTGTGTCCTGCCTGAGGCCTGTTTCCACTGAGCTGCGGAGATGACTCGACATCTACGTGTCACTAGCTGACCAGATGAGCAGCCCAGCTGACCAGATGAACAGCCCAGCTGACCAGATGAACAGCCCAGCTGAACCAGGCTATCACAGAGACAGGGACAGAGACAGGGACAGAGACAGAGACAGAGAGAGATTGCTGCTGCTCTCCTGCTGCTTGAAGCTTCTCTTTGGCCGCTTTCGCAATTCGTTAACGCTGCTTCAGAGCACGCTGCCGCTCGCCGCTCGCCGCTACACACACACAAAAACAAACACACATACACACCAACACCAACACCAAGCAACCAACACCAACTAACCACCGCCAAACACACACACAAGAAGCAACTGGCCATTGCGGTGCCGCCGGTGAGCACCTGGCCAGGCGGCGGCGCCTCTCTGGCCAGGCTGCCCTTGGCCAGAACCAGAAGAGAGGCTCGACTTGACACAACTTTCCAAAACGATGATCCGCGGGATCAGCAGCAGCATTGATTCGCCGCCCACCATGTCGACACTGTCGATGATTTTGTTTTGTTTTGTTTTGTTACTTTGAATATTTGTTAATACTTAGTGCATGATCTAGCTAGAACTTTGTATTTTTCTACAATCCGCCTTCGATGATGATTTGCGCCCTCCAATTAGATGATTTCGTTTCCGTATGTTTCGTATGTATTTTGTATTTTGAATTTTGCATTTGCATTGATAAGTAATGTAGTATACCCGCCATATACATAGGATAAGTAATAACTAATTAAATAATTAGCGCATGCTTCCGTTGATCAATTTGTAGAGCATTTTTTGTAGTCCAATCACATTCACCGTTACTTAATGATTTTCATGAAACTATGCAAATCGAAAACTACAATTAACAATCTACAATCTACAATTTACAATCTACAATCTACATACATTACAATTGCATATATATTCCTAGAACTAATTTCACTTGTAGTTGAAGCGAAGAACAACGATTGTATTGGAATATGATTCGCGTGGTAGTTAGCCGGGGAACGCCTATTGCCTGCCCCTGCGCAGGGGATTCGAGTCCGAACTAGTTCCGAGTGCCGAGTGGCGAGTGCCGAATGGCGAGTGCCGAATGGCGAGTGCCGAATGGCGAGTGCCGAGTGGCGAGTGCCGAGCGACTCCTAGCAAAGAACCAGCAGCTTTAGTCGCATATACATATCGCATAGTATACACCCCTAGAAGTAACCAATCTGCTTTTAATAGAGAATTACTTTACTGTACCATCAATAGCCGAATTCAAAATCAAAATGCTTTCGTACAGAAACCGAATGGGTGGGGCTGATGCTCGCAGCAGCAGTAAATCGTTCATAGACAGGTGTATCGATCGATCGGTCCGAGCCAGTAGTTCAGTTGAGTTGCCAATTCGAACGCATTCGAATCTTAGCTTAAATTTTGAAACTAAACTCTTGTGTACCACATACATACACACATATGTATAGCTCTTTTTTTGGTTTTCGTAATATGCAAAGTTCCCAAAACAAAAGCAAAAGCAAAGCAAAGCAAAGCGCAACAACAAACAGCAAACCATTTAATCGTATTTTCAAGCCAAAGCCTCTCTCACACAAGACACGAACTTTGAGCCGTTTGCTTAACGAATAATATCCAATGCAATGAAGCTTCAACCAACAAACAAAAGAAATCTAAATAAAAACTAAACTTAAAACAAAGAAAAAAACAAAACAAACCGAAAAACAAACAAGAAAAGAAAAGAAATTAAAAAAGAAATTCAATGAAATGAAATGAAATCTCGAAAGTAACAAGAAATCTGGCTGAGTCAAAGTTGGTCAAATCACCACTAATAACAAATTTTTGTATGGTTCAGTCTCCGTTTACTATTTCCCAACAGAGGACGATGATGAGGATGGGCCGACATTGAAAGACAAGGCCCTCGAAGCGCTGATGAAAGGCATCGAAGTGTTTTGTGTGTGGGACTGTTGCTGGGTTTGGTTGAAATTGCAGGAGTGGATATCGCTGATCGTCTTCGATCCCTTCGTCGAGCTCTTCATCACGCTGTGCATTGTGGTCAACACGATGTTCATGGCCATGGACCATCACGACATGAACAAGGAGATGGAACGCATCCTCAAGTGCGGAAATTATGTGAGCATGCCCGCCGCTTACCAGCCACACCCCACACTTCCCACACTTCCCATGCTTCCCACACTTCCCATACTCATGCCGATTTGTGTGCTTGTGTATTTGCAGTTCTTCACGGCAACATTCGCCATTGAGGCAACCATGAAACTGTGCGCCATGAGCCCCAAGTACTATTTCCAGGAGGGCTGGAACATCTTTGACTTCATCATTGTGGCGCTCTCACTGCTGGAGCTGGGCCTCGAGGGCGTTCAGGGCCTCTCCGTCTTGCGTTCGTTTCGCTTGGTAAGCCTCTTTCAGCCGGAACAGCGCTTCCCACATGTGACATTCTCTTCACTAGCTTAGAACTAAGTTACAGTCCATAGTCCTACGATTGTGATCTCAGCTCTAACCTCTAACTTTAGCATAAACTTAGCCCAAAGGCAACTGTAACTGTAACTGTAACTGTACTAACGTGATACTATTCCGCATCCGAATCCGCATCCGAATCCAAATCCAATTCCGAATCCGCATCCGCATCCGATTCCCATATATGTATATTGTTTGTATGTTTAAATCCCTTTCCTGCCAATTTGCAGCTGCGTGTTTTCAAATTGGCCAAATCATGGCCAACGCTAAATTTGCTCATATCGATTATGGGCCGCACTGTCGGCGCTCTGGGCAATCTGACCTTCGTCCTATGCATTATAATCTTCATATTTGCGGTTATGGGCATGCAGCTATTTGGCAAGAACTACACAGGTACTATAGGAGAAACCAATCAATCGAATATCAGACCCAGACCCAGACCAAGTACCACTCCTACTCCTACTCCTACTCCGGACCTTTCCTGCTCCTTCCCCCTCCCTATACTAATTCAAAATATTCCCTGTATGTCCCCAATCGAATTGAGAGCTCGAATTCAAAGCAAAGTTCTATAGCGTGCAATGAATCAATTTTCTTAGTGCAATTTACTCAACTTTTTAGCTCAAACTTTTTCTACTTGCATAAAAAATACCAAAACCAAACATTTTTAAATCAATATTTCTACTCCATATATTAGCCATAGCATAGCCTTGACAACCAAAAGACACACTTGCGTAATGAGTAACAATCGAATTCGCCTAATCGGAGAACTCAAAGAGAGAGCCACGCTTTGGGCACGGTTTCCTTTCCTTTGATTTTCTTTTATACCTTGTATGTAGCTTGATTTACTTTAAGATTCTGCTTTGCTGCCAATCCGCCAATCCGACTGAAAACTGAAACTGAAAATTGTGCTGGCCAAAAACAAAGCCCTGAAGTGAACTTTTTGCGATTTTCTTTAGAGAGAAAATCTTTTGCGGCATTTTGTGCGAATGTGTGACACATTTGCTGGGCCCAACTGTAACCTAGGCAACCTAATCTATGTACTGCATATGGTACACATGTATATCTATTATCTATAACTAGGAATGTATATAGTACCTAACGTATGATTATGTATACGCCGTCTCGTGTGGATCGCGCACAGCAGCTGCAACAAATACTCGCAGGCCATTTCTGTGCCTGGGCTGTGCTGTGCCTGGGCTGTGCACGATTCACCCGTGATGTTTTCACATTAATTTTAGATGATTTGTTTTTTTATTTTTGAATAATGCTACATAACCTATATACAATTTTTTTCAATATATTTTCCTAACGCTTTGCCCGGCTTAACAATCAAAACCAAACCGAATCCCAAACAAAACAAATCAAATCAAATAAAATCAAACAATAAACATGATCGATGAACGAAAATCGACCTACCATACAACACCAATCGCAAATCGAACCATGAATGATCAAAACAAAACAAAAACAAAACAAACAAAAAATGCAGCTGCGTGTATTCAAATTGGCCAAGTCCTGGCCAACACTTAATTTACTCATTTCGATTATGGGCCGCACCATGGGCGCTTTGGGTAATCTGACATTTGTACTTTGCATTATCATCTTCATCTTTGCGGTGATGGGAATGCAACTGTTCGGAAAGAATTATCATGGTAAGTCCAGCCCAAAACATCTCTCCATCTGTCCATCTGTCCCTCGCCGACTGTCTCATACCATACCATAAATGGGTGTTTTTTTTTTCTCTATTCGATTTGTGTGTGTTCTGTGTGTTTTGTTCGTTTTCTGTTTCACTACATCACTACCGTTTATCTGTGTCTCTCGTGTCTATACATATATATGTATAGAGTATTTAATTGCTCCATCACAGACTTCAATGCCATGCCAAAACATCAACCCACACACATTTTGGACTTGGTCTGAAGAACTACCAATGTCACAGCACACTGTCCGATATTTGCACAGCCCCAAAAGCCAAAAGTGTAGAGCCCCCCCAACTGACTGATGATTTTATTGGGCGGGGAAGAGATTTTGTTTTGTTGTGTTCTTTTGTGTTCTGTTAATGTTTTACTTTCTATCGATAAGAGTTCAGTATTCAGTGTCGCCCCCTACGTGTCTCTGTAAGTACTGGCGTGCACACGCTAAGCAACAGCAACAGCAACTAACAGCAACTTTTCTCCTAGCTCATTTTTAGCCAAAGCTCGATTAATTGATCAATTCTTTTTCCAACTACGTTCTTGTTTTTTATTTACATTTTGTTTTTGTTTATGAGAACGAAAACCTAACTTAGCTACACACTTTCGTAGCTCTAGCCTGTGAGATCGTGATAATAATGCCATATGATGATGGGCGTGCGATACTTTCTTCCACTTTTTTCCATTCTATTTTCTTTTTGTTTGTTGTAATATTTGTTTGTACAGTACTTCTGCCAGTTGAAACACTGTTTTCCTTTTTCTGTGAGTGCCCGCTACGCTGAACACTTTTTTGCACACGCTTTTGTATGTCGCTTGACACGAAAAGAAACCCAGAATCCAATGGAATCCAATCAAAATATCAAACAAAACACCACCAAACCAAAGATACCCACCAACCAAAGAACAAAAACAAAAAGAATAACGAAGTGAAGCCGAGTTGAAACGATCGGGATGGCAACGTTTACTAACACTGATTTCATCTCTGTTGGGCAATAGATAACAAGGATCGCTTCCCGGACGGTGACCTGCCACGCTGGAACTTCACCGACTTCATGCACAGCTTCATGATCGTGTTTCGGGTGCTATGCGGCGAGTGGATCGAGTCCATGTGGGACTGCATGCACGTGGGCGATGTGTCGTGCATTCCATTCTTCTTGGCCACCGTTGTCATCGGCAATTTAGTGGTAAGTTGTGTGATAGTCCGATAGATGGGCGAAATCAGACGGAGGCTCAGCACCAAGCACTTCTGAACGATCTAATGCACTTTCTTTGCAGGTTCTTAACCTTTTCTTAGCCCTGCTTTTGTCCAATTTTGGTTCATCTAGCTTATCAGCGCCGACGGCCGATAACGATACCAATAAAATAGCCGAGGCCTTCAATCGAATTGGGCGATTTAAAAGTTGGGTTAAGCGTAATATTGCTGATTGTTTCAAGTTAATACGTAACAAATTGACAAATCAAATAAGTGATCAACCATCAGGTGAGAGGACCAACCAGATCAGTTGGATTTGGAGCGAAGGTTTTTATCCACTTGTTTTCCAATTAATAACTACTTTTAATTATATGATAATACGTATACTACCAGCGATATAATTGCGTATACCGTTAACGTTAACTTCAACTCACCATTTGGCCAGTAATTGAATTGCGTAATCGATATTAAATCAATATCAAAATCAGTATCAGTATCAAACTCAAACTCAAAATCAAAATCAAACCCAATTCGTGTTCTGTAAACAGTTAACAGTTCATTCTGTAAAGTAAATCAAAACCAAAACCAAAAACAAAAAACCAAAACCAAAGAACGTTCTTAGCTGACAATTTGCAATTTCTCCTTAGTTAGTTCAACGTGTTCTTATGTACCTCTACCTGTACCTCTCCCCAAAAAGTCCAGCCATCCGTATCAGCCATGCAATACATGTATCTATATTCTATATTCTATATTCAATATTCAATATTCAAACAAACAAAACAAAAAGCCTCATCTCGATACCCATATCGATTGCCATTGCGATTGTCGATAACCAATGCCATTTGTATATCGTATTTGTGTATTTGTTCTGTATTTCTGTATTCGATTCGTATCGGTTTCCGTTCGATTTGAACCCAATTGTTGTTGTTCAACTGGTCAAGTGATAACCCCACCACCCCCAAACCCTCCGCCCACGCAAACAATCCCAACCTCACCTCACCTCAGAGCTCCACGGCGCTCCAAGAGAGGGACTGGGACTGGCGATCGATCATATCATACCACCCAGCAAAACAACCAGACAAATCGCAACCGTTGCCATACTCTCTCAGCATCACTTAGATCTATAGTCTGTATTTAGATGAAACCGTAAGACCGTAAATGTATAACCAAATACAAATAGAAACTAGCTAGCTACTCGTATTAAATTCGTACAAATACAAATATTTTCCCTAGATACATACTCGTATTATTGAAGTTTCTGCCAAATTTTTGTACACTAGCTTGATCCTCCTCGTCGACGATATCTGTCTAGCTAGCGGTTGAAACTTTAGTTTTCCTTTGAAACTTTCGTTGGAACTAGCTAAAACGTTAGTTGGCCTTGTTTGTAAAAAACCCTACAGAACCCCGCCCCGCCCCGACCCGACCCCATCCGCCTTCATTCTCGTGTCATGTTTTGGTTAAACCCCCTACCCGCCCCCCAACCCCACTACAACATCCTAGTAAAAAACATTTTGCATTTTCAATAGTCCAGACCTCTGGCCAAACCAAAACATACACACACACACACACATGCACAGGTACACATGCACATGCACAGGTACATGTGTGTGTGTGTGTGTATGTATTGATTCCGATTGAAATTCCCGATGGCAAATTGCAGACGTTTTGAATTGAATTGTGTGGCTAGCTGTCATTACTGAAACATTGCGAAACATAACGAAAAGTAAACGATGCGAAAAACAATATTAATATTAGCATATTATCCCATTGTAAGAAGAAATTATATAAATTGAAAGTAAAACAGTGGATTTGATCCTTCATAGTGTTACGAACTTTTCTTATTCTCCTTCTAAATCTTGTGTTTTATTTTTCGTTCGATTTACTGTCTGTGTTTTAGTAATATGTATGGAGTTTTATTTCAATCGTAGCTACTCAAATCACTCACTCCAATCACCATCATCCATCCACCCAGCCATCCAGCCATCCAATCATTCACTCAATCACTAACTGTTCCAATGTTCCACTACCCCCCCACCTGTTTCATTTCCACTATTCCGCTACTCCAGCTCGGATTGGCGGAGCCAACTGATGGATGGATGGAAATTCATTATTTACAGCTCTCATTTTTAGTTCGGCCACAGAAGCACTCCACCAATCGGCCTTTGCATCTGCCACTGAAATGCTGACGCTGACGCTGATGCTGATGCTGACTGGTGGAAATGCTGTAGTTTAGTTTTGGCTCACTGGCTTATTTAGTTAATCGAAACACTGGCCAGCAACAGAATGCAGCACATACTGTTGCTGACTGCTGGATTCCATTCAAGCTCAGCTCATCGCATTCAGTTCACCATCACCATCACCGATAGAAAATCGATCATTGATCATTTATCCATCGATCATTGATCATCGATCATCCCATCGATCATTTTGCGATTTGCGTTGTTCGCTGTTGTGTTGTGAGCGTTTCTCCTACTGCTTCCAAGCCACAAAAACTACAAACAAACAAAATCACTAAACACAAACCACACGAGACACGCGACACGAGACACGCGACACGCGACACGAGACACGAGCCATGTGCCATGCCATGAACCATTTCAGAACCATTCAGAACAGAACAGAAACAGACACAGAAACACAAGCCAAACACTGCGGAGACGCTGACTAAATGTGTTTTGTGTTCCTTATTGTGTGTCGTTAACGATTTGAAAGATTTGAACCCGATCCAATATTGAGAATTAACCGCTATCTATATCTATCTATGTTCTTTTCATTTATTATGGCTTGATACCCAAAACAAAACAAAACAAAATGATATCCCCAAAAAATTCCAAAACCAAACAAAAATGTACCCAACAATCGCATTGCATTGCATTGGCGAACGTATCAAAACAACGCGCAAAACATAACAAATCCAATCAAATCCAATCAAATCTCGTCTCATCTCAAATCGAATCAAAATCAAATCTAAAACAACCAAATGATCGACAAACAACCAACAACCAACAACAACAACAACTTTAATGCGAACGGCAACTGCTTGTATGAATTATAAATTCGTTTCGCTTTTTGATTTCGCAACAATAACCAACCAATCGTCATTGCCCATCCGTACAACTCTGTATATGTATATGCCATACCTCTGTTACGTTACATACATATGTATATATCGAACCAATTATATAAACATATGTACATATAAATATATCAACAAAAAACAAAAACAAAAACCAAAACCAAAAAAAACAATCGAAACATGGGATACGAAAGGCAAAGGCGTTTGTCGTTGTATATCTGCAGAGCACGGCGACAACGAGCTGGAGCTGGGCCACGACGAGATACTCGCGGACGGGCTCATCAAGAAGGGCATCAAGGAGGCGACACAGCTGGAGGTGGCCATCGGCGATGGCATGGAGTTCACGATACACGGCGACATGAAGAACAACAAGCCGAAGAAATCCAAATATCTAAATAACGCAACGGTAAATACAATCGATTCCAAAACAGTTCGCCAAAACCCACACGAATCTGAACCATAAAACTGAATTTGAATTTGAATTCGATTTGGAATTTGAATTGGCCTGGAATGGAACGGAGTGGAGTGGAGTGGAGTTGAGTTCATATTCTATTCATATTCCGATACATACTACCAATTCAAAATCGAAATCGAAGTCGAATCCCTTGCTCGATACGAGCTACGAGCAAGACGAGTATTAACTTGTGATAGTGCCCATCTATGCCCACGTAACCTGTTCCCCAATGCCATGCCAAACCAAACCTTCCCCCCATACTATCTATAACTACTACTACAACCGCTACTACTCCTCCCAAATACCTGAATATCAATACCTGAATACCTGAATACCTTATTATTATATACAAATAATTTTAGTAATGACAAGAAATTGATTTACATTATATGTTCGTTTCTCTTTTTCGTTCATTAAATTGCCACCTTTTTTTCTTATAACACATAACTACATGTCCACATGTGTACCGTTATGTGTGTGTATTCCACAACCCAATCAATCGAAAAACAATATACAAAACAAAACAAAACAAAAAAAAAAACAAATACCGAAACTAAACTAAACCTACAACAACAACAAATCCAAACAACAAACCAACGAACTAAACCAACCACCACCACAACCACCACCCAACTGAAACTGAAACTGAAACACTTGAACTGAAACCAAACCGTTGAGAACAAAAAAACATACAACAACAAAAAAAATATATATACACCTACTAAAATACAACAAAACAAAAAAAAAAAAAAAAAAAAAAAAAAAAAAAACAAATACCAAAATATGTCAATATATATAAATATATATATATATATATAATACTATAACTATACAGATGATTGGCAACTCAATTAACCACCAAGACAATAGACTGGAACACGAGCTAAACCATAGAGGTTTGTCCTTACAGGACGACGACACTGCCAGCATTAACTCATATGGTAGCCATAAGAATCGACCATTCAAGGACGAGAGCCACAAGGGCAGCGCCGAGACGATGGAGGGCGAGGAGAAGCGGGACGCCAGCAAGGAGGATTTAGGTCTCGACGAGGAGCTCGACGAGGAGGGCGAATTGGAGGAGGGCCCGCTCGACGGCGACATCATCATACACGCCAACGATGAGGATATACTCGATGAATATCCAGCTGATTGCTGCCCCGATTCGTACTATAAGAAATTTCCGATCTTAGCCGGTGATGATGACTCGCCGTTCTGGCAAGGATGGGGCAATTTACGACTGAAAACTTTTCAATTAATTGAAAATAAATATTTTGAAACAGCTGTTATCACTATGATTTTAATGAGTAGCTTAGCTTTGGTAAGTCAACAACTACAACAAACAAATTATTCAAATCCAAAACAGAAATTTCAAACCAGAAACCAGAAAAAACCAAACCAAACAAAACAAATCAGAAATTATTCCAAAATGAGAGAGCAACTCAAAACGAGAACTTCTCAAATTGTTTGCCATTTCGAGATTGTTGCAAATGAATGTGATTTGCTTTTTTACATGCTAAAAACGCAAATCGTCGCTTGCAACAGTGCTTCGAATTAGAATCAGAATCAGAATCAAAATCAGATCCCATATAAAATTCAATTCAGTCAAAATTAAAGTAAAGAATCCAATTGAAAAACTAATCACGAAAGAAAAAAGAAAGAACAAATGAAAATGAAAATGTAGTTAATCGAGCCTTGCTTAAACTTTACCAAAGTTGATTGCTTCATTTCCAAACTCCTTTACCCAAAGAACTCTTTTGTTTGATCCCAGCGTTAGAACAGTTCAGCATAGTTTAGCCTAGACTTCAATAAATTGGTTCCCAGTTGTTTTTGGTTTTATTTTATTTTTTTTTGGGCTTCCACTGCTGTTGGCAAGGGCACAGCATTGAGCCATTGCCATCAGCAGTTAACCCTCGAAATTTTCCATTGTTTTTAATGTTTTTGTTTTGTTTTAACTTTAGATCGAATCGAGTTTTCCTCTTAGGCCTAGGCACACTCCAGTCAAACGGCTTGTGTCTCTGCCTAAGCTGGCGAAACTCCAGTTACAGCGTAGAACACACTTTTTGTGTTAGACATAGCCATAGATATCATATATAGACCTAGATGTAGACGCTTTGTGCGTATTATTTCAAGAATTTTGTCTTCAATTTCTTTGAAAATTTTTCTTTAATTGCGTTTGACTTTGATTTGTCCGTGAACAACGAAGAACAGACACCAACAAGTTGCCATTTTTCTTGCGCCCAAGAAGATCAGAAAAATCACTATTGAAAAAAAAAAAAAAAAAAACAAAACAAAACACCAGAAAGAAAAAGAAAAAGAAAAAAAAAAGAAAATATATTGTTATACTACAGTAAAGCAACAGTAAAGTATACTTAAAGCTATGACTGCCAGTAAAGTGGCAGCGTTGCAGCACTTAATGTTCCATTCCAATACTCATTAATGTTATATAGCTTCTTATACTGCTTCTAGATAATTGTTAAACACACGTCTAATGTAACCTCATACTCCTCCCCCACATCCTCTATAATGCCAATGTAAATGTCAATGTATTTCTTCTATGAATATGCCAACTGTGAATCCAACTACGAATCTACTGAATCTACTGAATGTACTGAATGTACTGAATCTGAATACGCCTCCTGATAATCGATAACTGATAACCGATAACCGATAATCGATAATTGATCATCGATAACCGATAATCGATACTCACACTCACAACAGGCATTAGAAGATGTACATCTGCCACAAAGACCCATACTGCAGGATATTTTATACTATATGGACAGAATATTTACGGTTATATTCTTCTTGGAAATGTTAATCAAGTGGCTGGCGCTCGGCTTCAAAGTGTACTTCACGAACGCGTGGTGCTGGCTCGATTTCGTCATTGTCATGGTAAGTCCAACGGTTACCAACCATGTAGCTCGATCTCCCTTCTGCTTTCGACAATCTATCTCTCTTTTATGATTTTCAATTTAAACTCGGACTGTAACTCGAACCTCGAACTTCGAACCCCGAACTGCGAGCCCCGTACTCGTACTCGTACTCCTACCCAATCTCGAACTGAGCATTCGGGCTGAACTGACTGACATTTGACCTTTGAGACCTAATTGAAACATTCTCTCTGACGCATTAAGAATTTTCAGTTGAGCCTCTACTACCAACCCCCGCCCCCCTCCTCACTGCCCCACTACAAAAACTGTGTGTGCTGCTGCATAGGACAGTATAACAGTACAGTTTGTATCTGCAGCAATGTATATTGAGCCGTAGATCCAATATAGAGCCAGCCCCCTGTATGATATGCCAGTAAACTGTAAACGAATGAGTAAACTATGTACCATAGAATATAACAGCTTTAGCATAGATAATCATGATAGCTTAGTTCGATAAGCCCCCACAGTACTGTGCTGTACGGTTCTGTACTGTACTGTGCTGTACTGTACTGTACTGTGTCATCTGTAGTCATACCTTACTTAGCCCATGCCAAGACCTTTTCCATTTCCATTTCGATTTCGATTTCCATTGAATTTTTGAGTTCCTTAATGAGTTTGCGTGTCGCTAAACCTGTGTCCTAATGTGGTCCTATAGCTGTCCCTAATTAATTTGGCTGCGGTATGGTCCGGGGCCGACGATGTGCCCGCCTTCCGCTCGATGCGTACGCTGCGAGCCCTGCGACCGCTGCGAGCCGTTTCGCGCTGGGAGGGCATGAAAGTAAGTAGAGTCCAACGCATCCATCCCACATTATTCGCTGTCTGTCACTGTCTCTGTCTCTGTCTCGATGGATCTCTCTCTCTATCTATATCTCTGTCTCTCTATCTGTCTGTCCTTCTCTTTGTGTCTTTCTCTCTCTCTCTCTCTGTACAATTCTCTGCGCTGTCACTCCCTCTTTGTTTCCACTGTTGCCGCTATCAATCTCTCTCTCTCTCTCTCTCTCTGTCTCTCTCTGTGTGTGTGTGTATGTGTATCGTGCTCATTCGCATTCTCTGTTGCTGTCGGTGTATACTTCATATATTTGTACTACCTATGTACGTATGTATGTATGCGCGAGTGTACGGGCTAAATACGTGTATGTGTGCTAGCTAACTAACCTAATACTCGTACTACTACTGCTACTACTACTGCCTAATACTATCCAAATACATAAGCCTATATACGTGTATATCCGTTAAGTGTTGTTCGATCACCAAAAATACAAAAAATACAAAAAACAAACCAAAACTAAAGCTTACCCTGCCCTGCCCTGCCCTAACCCTGCCCCACCCTTCTACTGATGTGCTCTCCCACTGCTATTGAACCTGTGTGGTGGCAACACTTGCTGTTATACAAACTGTTATACTAACTTGCATATCCCCCACGGAATGGCATGTCTGTCCCAATAACAACACCCCCTCTCGATGTATTATCACAGCAACTCCAAGTGTGCCCCAGTGCCATGCCATAATGCTCCCCAGCCAAAAATCTTTGCTATCAGTGTGCCAGTGTGACCCCATACTAGCCCCACCAAATATTCGATTTGGAGACCTTTCCCCATACATGTGTACATACTCGTACATAGTACTTGTACATACCGCCAATAGCTGTCCGAACTGTCCGAACTGTCCGGACAACCTGTACAGTGTACACTGTGCTTAGGACAGTGCTTTGCTAACTGTTATACCGCCCAGTACTGTACATTCTCTGTGCCATTTCAATGTTTAAGTTTAATCTACTATGTGTCATACCCAGCCATCCATCCACATATAATACTTCCCCCTATATCTTATGTACCCTACTGTTGCCTAATTGTAGCTTTAATCGACGATAAGCAAGAGCTTATGGTCTGTGTATAACAGCTGCTTTGTAGGCAGCCCAGCCAAGGCTTCAACATATCCATCGTGCTCATGCCCAAGTTGCTGCCAGCGCGTGCTTCAGCTTTGTAATATTATGTACATATACTGCCAGACCCACATACCGTACATTTTATACTATAAGTAATCGTAATTTAGGATCAGAAGCGTAGGTTAGTCCTAGCCATAAAGTTGTGTCATACGTATTATCTACCGTAACTAGCAATAAGTATGCGAAAACCCCGAGAATATATATTTTATACGAACAGGTGTACTTACAAGTAGTTTGGTTCAAGATATAGAGTTTAGACATATAGCTAGAGGTAGCTCTTCCTCCCCAGCCCAGCCCAGCCCAGCCCAACCCACCCCGTCCCCTGATCGCCCGCGTATGCTCCCAAGTTGATTAATGTCCTACCCCCAAGACTACTACTACTCGTACTATGTATATCGTTGGTTGTCTTAGACGGATAGTTATAGATATATCCATCTCCTACAGCCCCAGCCCCAGCCCCAGCTCCAGTTTTCCCAGTTTCCCAGTCTACATGACGACACAAATTCTTAACCGGAAACGGACCCCATCACCGTCCACCCCTCAAACTTAGCGGCACCGATATACATACATGTATAGGTATATGTATAGAATATTGTATTTCCCCACCTATACTATAATCGATAACCAAGTGAACTATCGTATCCATGGCAAGGGCCACAGCCACAGCCACAGCAACTGCACTGCATTTTCTGTACAATACAACAAAAGAAAAACAGCAACAACAGCAACAAACCTTCTCCGACGCTTCGGCGTCGCTAGTGTACAATATAGAACCAATATCGTTTGCTCGTATATGTATATAAATATATGTATGTATACTGTATATTGAACCAGTACCACAATCAGATCCGTACAATCAGAAACAACCAGAACCAGAAACATCGAGTGCGATTGTCGCTCATACGCAGTGGTGGCAGTGTTTTACTTAAAAGTAATCGCCGCAATCGACGAGTCACGTGGCACGTGCTTCGGACGTGTCCCGTCCACACTCTGCAACAGTCCCTCAACAAATGATATCGCTTGGTCGGGGCTAACTCCGGGCTAACTGCCCAACGCAACCCAATTCCGATTGCAGTTCCGATTGCAATTGCAAATCCTCCACAATACCCAATCGAGTCCGGCAGCAAAGTTTGAGCAAAAATGTGTCATTATAAAGACAAATCAAGAACAACCAAAAGTATTGCAAAAAACAGAAACGAAAAGAAAAAAACCAACAGGCAAACAAGCAAAACAAACAAACAATAAAATCGAAGGCCATTTCAATGAGAACCTAGTGATGAGGTCGCACGACTGCACAATGGACGCCTGGAGGCCGATGCATGCGCCCAGCCCCAGCCCCAGCCCCAGCGCCAGTAAATCAAATCAGAGATCAAATCAAATCAAATCGAATCTATTCGAATTCAGCTTGTATATATTAGTGCTATGCCAATGAACCGATCGCTGGCCGCACCTAGCCTACCGTCAATGTATCTCACTCAGCAGATCAGCAATCGGCAAAAAGGCAATCAGTAATCATTGATCATTGATCATGGATCAATCAGTCGAATCAGTCGCATCAGTCAATCCATTCCAGCACATCTCATCATTGCAGTCTCGTTCGGGGCGCGTGTATGCCGAATTCGTCCATTGTGGAGTGCGTTGCGGCTGATGGTGCGAAATCAATTGAGCAGTAGGCAATTTTGGCCAGAGCTCACTGCAGCTCTGCCAACACCACCCCCCCACACCCACACCCGCACCCCCAGTCATCTGTGCGTGTCGTCCCGCTAGGCCCACAAATCTATCAGTTTTCTTTCACTCTATCCCCCGCTCTGTCCCTGTCTCTGTCCCTGTCTCTGTCTCTGTCTCTGTCTCTGTCCTGTGTCCATTATTGCTAGGCCTACCCAAAAACCCATTCAGACAACCCCCGCCACATGTTTGAAGCTCCCCTTTGGGAGCAGTAAGCGTTCCGTTCCGTTCCATTCCGTTCCATTCCGTTGAGTTCCGTTCCATTCCGTTGAGTTCCGTTGAGTTCCGTTAATTTATGTATGCTTAGAATTTTGGATTGAACCGAAACTACTTCCAGTACACGATAAAACTCTCGTACAAGCAAAACCAAACCAAACCAAAACCAAACCAAATCCCACATAGGTATTCGTGCTCGTATATGCATATGTATGTGTATGTGTCTGTGTTAACCTGTTATGTGTCTATGTGTCTACTACGTCTCCAACTGCATTTACTGTAACCGTAACTTTATATGTATGTATGTATGTATGTATACATACCAGAATATATATATATATATTAAATACTCGTATATATAATACTATATCTAATATCGTACAGTAGGCTATCATTAAGAACCCTAAGTCAGTACGGCTCAGAGGTAATGCAAGTAAGTTCGCCGTCCATAGGGACCCAACCGAACCCAACCGTCCCCCAAGAGCCCCCCCCAGACCCTGGTGTACCCGCTGGTACTGTGCCCTTCGAGCAGCAGATGAAACTCGTACTGAATCCCTTATAAAGCTTATTTCAGTTATTCAGTTAGACAGACAGACAGAACCAATGAACCCAGCAAGTAACCCAACAGAACAGAACAGAAATTCCCCCAACAGAAACTCAACCGAAAAAGATCCACAACAAACCAGAAAAAAAAAAAAAAAACAAAAAACAAAAAGAAAAAGAACAAACAGCAAAACAGAAAACAGAAACCCAAAAAAGAACAAAGAACAAAGAGAAACAACAAATAAGAAACGTTTTTATGCTTTATGTAAACTGATAATTTTGTTGAAAGATCGATATCTCTCTCTCTCTATGAATACAAATATGCAACTCTGTTAAACTTGGCACTATTCGAACTGTATCGAAACTAGGTATCGCTTATCAACTTCGTTGCTTCACTTGTTGGAGCTGGTGGTATTCAAGCCTTCAAGACTATGCGAACGTTAAGAGCACTGAGACCACTACGTGCCATGTCCCGTATGCAGGGCATGAGGGTACGTACTTTCCATACATAACCACCAACCCACCAAAACCACCAAAACCAACCACCAAAATACCAAATACCAAAAACAACCCACAAAAAACAAAAAACAAAACCAACCCAAACAATTCCATCAATATCAGTATTATCAGCATTATCAGTATATCAACAAATCGTATATCGTATATCGTATATCAATCGAGCTAACAGCGCGCCAATCCCAACTCTCATCACAATCAATACTGGCAACTCTTTACGCTCTTTACGCCTCCTCGCCGCTGTACTACCCCAAACATACCCTCCCCCACTCTACACCCCCCCACCCTCCATCATTCATGCCACCAACAAAAAAACCAAAACCAAACCAAACCAACTAACTATAAACAAAAACTAACAGCAACAACCACAGCCACAGCAACAACAAACACCTAAGAAACCAAAAACAAAAACCCAAACCCAAACCCAAATTATGTATTTAATAAAATTTCAACATACTAGCAAAACCCCATTGCCCCATGGGACTCATAATTATCCGTATCCAAGTGCAGCAGTTGATTTCATGTGTTTACCCATCAACTTTTGATAACTTTGATGCATCCGTAATCCGTAAACCGTAATCCGTAATCCGTATTCAGTAATCCGTAATCCGTATTCCGTATGCCGGATAGCGTAATCGTAATTGATTGACTGATAACTTAACTTACCTAACTAACTATCTGTAACTCTCTCTCATTACTCAGCTGAACATGAACACAAGCCAACTACTAGAGTTACTTTTAGCTATCGTTAATCGTTAATCGTTATCGTTACTCATAATTAGACAAACAATTTTGCCTTGCCACCATCTGCTCTCTCTCTCTCTCTCTGTCTGTATCTTTTGCTCTCTCTCTCTCCTCTCTCTGTCTATTCCCCACACACAAGTTTCGTTTTTGCTCGATCTCTATCTGACTGTCTCTTCCCCCCTCTATGTCTCGCTCTCGCTCTCACTCTCTCTCGCTCTCTGTCTCGTACTACTCATCGCTCGCTCTTAGTACTCGTACAATTGGCTCATCCGAAACCCAAACCTAAACTAAACAAAACAAATCAAATCAGAAATTCGCTTTGCCATTCGCTTGATTCAACCAACAATCAATCGAGACTCTCTTGCCTGACCAGCAGCACCGTAGTACATAGCCGATCGAACCTAGAACTAGCATTATCATACATACTCGTACTATACCACATAATATTTACAAACATAGATGCATCTCCTGTACTCCGTACTGTACTACTGCGTGCAACTAATCATCCAACCATCCAAATATTTAGTTCTTAGGTTAAGTTAACTTTTAGCTCAATTATCGACTTGATCTTGTGCCTGCTTGCACTCTGATATACATAGATGTATCGTTATTTGTTATCGCTGTCACCGCTACTGTTACCGTAACCGCTACCTTTATCGTTACCGCTACCTTTATCGTTACTTTCGTTCTAAACGATCTACTTTGAATGTTGTAAAGTGTTTTGTTTTCCTGCTAAATCTTCTGCTGCATAGACCCTACTCAGTGTTGAGCAACGCACTCTGCCTGCCACTAGTGCTAGTCAACCTAACCACCACAACAACCCCACAACAACCCCACACACCCACACATGCTCACTTCACACGCCACTAACACGTCCCGCTCTCATTCCATCACGTACCGTACGTGCGTACCCGCTCTATAAATAACCAGGCTGCCCACCAACCACCAACCACAAACCACACACTCCCACACACACACACACACCACTCATCCATCAATTTACATATACATACATATACACATATCTATACTCGTATATATATATACATACTTAGAAATAAGTCTAACATTCTTGAACTTGAACTACGTATTTAACTTTACTTATATCTACATATTTATTCCGAAAACTGACTAAATAACTCTCTGCATTTATTGTATTATATTCTATCCCCCCTACCCACCGCCCTCACATCACCCACACACCCAACCAAACAACCAACCACATCATGTATCCCAACAACAACTTCAACAACTACAACAACCAAAACCCAACCAAAAATCATCATCGACGTTGCCAACGACGACCGTGATCGTGATCGGTTATATCGAAAATCGAAATCGAAACAAAACTATAAAAATACCAAAAATACCAAAAAAAAACCCAAAACCAAACCAAATTCAGGTCGTCGTTAATGCGCTGGTACAAGCTATACCGTCCATCTTCAATGTGCTATTGGTGTGTCTAATATTTTGGCTAATTTTTGCCATAATGGGTGTACAGCTTTTTGCTGGAAAATATTTTAAGGTACGTGCCAAACGTTTCAAACTAAAAAATACAACAACAAAAAAAAACCAGAAACAAAAACCAAAAACCAAAAACGAAAACCTAAAAACCAGAAACCAAATACAAAAACAAAAACAAGATAATAATAATCGATCGATAATACAAGCCAAGCATTATTTGTAGGCGAAATGAATGCAAACTGTCGTCGTTTGTGCTCATTTATCCTCTCTTGGCAATTGTGGCTCCAAGTCCACATCCAAATCCGAATCCAAATCCAAATCAAAATCCAAGCAGCATTCAACAATTAGCAACTATCCAATTGAATAGAGTCGAATCGAATCGAAGCGAAGCGAATCGAATCTCGAATCTCGAATGAAATGCGTATCTTTGCATCTATTTTTCGTAAATAGTTGAGTTTTAAACATGAATTGAAATGCAAAGTTCAAAGTTCACAAAACAAGAGTTTGTCGAATCGATCAACCAGCGGAAGACCGACCCCCGAAGACAAACTCTTGCAGGTTGTATATATTATATCGAATCGAATTCATTCAGAATCAGAATCAGTATCAGAATCAGTATCAGCTGCAGTTCCAGTATCAAAATCAGATTCAGCTTCAGCTTAGGCAACAGCATGAATATGTATATCAAAATAAATCTATATAGCTATACGAGTATGCGACCATGCGACCATGCGACCATGCCACAGTTGCTGCACTAAACAACTAACGTTTTTTTAGTACACTCCCTAGTACTAGCCTTAGATTATTCTTTGCCTTTTGCACAGGAAAAGAAACGAAAACAGAGCAACAGATCCCAGCCAAGCCTAGCAAAACAAATGCTTTGATCAACTATCGTTTAGATCAAGAGGGCTAAGCCAAGCTAATTAGCTGCTCAAACACTGACACTCACACACTTAAAATCTAGTCAGCATTCCTAGCTAGTGCTATAGCCCAATACTATAACCGACTTTACCTATATATATATTACTGTATCTATCTATATACATATACTATATATATATATATATATATATTATCCCGCATAACTGAAATACATTTTTCCATAATCAACTCAAATTGAAACAAACCCAAACTCATCGACGCTGTACCACCAATGAACCAATCAACCGATGAACCAATCAACCGATGAACCAATCAACCAATCAACCGATGAACCAACGAACGAATGCACCGATAAATCGACCAACGACAACCGATAAACAGTGCGAGGACATGAATGGCACGAAGCTCAGCCACGAGATCATACCAAATCGCAATGCCTGCGAGAGCGAGAACTACACGTGGGTGAATTCAGCAATGAATTTCGATCATGTAGGTAACGCGTATCTGTGCCTTTTCCAAGTGGCCACCTTCAAAGGCTGGATACAAATCATGAACGATGCTATCGATTCACGAGAGGTAATGTACACCCCTAACAGTTGACACCGTTCTCACACAGCCAAACATATTCACACCTATGAAACACACATGCCTAAATCGAAGCATTTGTATTAGTCTTTGCGCTTTGCCCACACACTCACACACACACACACACACACACACACACACCCACACCCAAACCCACAAAAATACGAGTACCACACAATGAAAGAATACACAGAGCGCTGGAATAAAAAATGCAGTGCAAATCCATAGTTATAAATACATATACTCGTTATGTATAGCGATAATAATATAATCCAAGACTAAGTCCGATCTATGATACTTTTTATTAATCAAACAATTTTATCTATATACCTTTTTTCTCTTTTTTATATATGATCAACCCTACAACTACTACAACTACAACTCAACAACACCCAACACACAAAACAACAACAACAACAACAAAAACATCTACAACGAAACATGGTCACACCACACCACAACAACAAAACTCTGGCCACACCAAAAACACTCCAACACCACCCACCACTCCAACACAACTCCAAAACACGAGCAAAACCAAAAATGATCCATTCACCGAAACGAAATGAAATGAAACGAAACGAAACGAAATTCCGAAACCTTCAACCGAAACCAAACCGATGATGCCATGCCACAAAATTTGGCCGAAACAAAAACCGAAACAAAACGAAACGAAACGTAACAAAATTCACCAACGATAACTGCTGCCATCGATCACACTGGCAATCGCACACAATCGATAACAGGTGGACAAGCAGCCAATTCGTGAAACGAACATCTACATGTATTTATATTTCGTATTCTTCATCATATTTGGATCATTTTTCACACTCAATCTGTTCATTGGTGTTATCATTGATAATTTTAATGAGCAAAAGAAAAAAGCAGGTGGATCATTAGAAATGTTCATGACAGAAGATCAGAAAAAGTACTATAATGCTATGAAAAAGATGGGCTCTAAAAAACCATTAAAAGCCATTCCAAGACCAAGGGTAAGACAACAACAAAATACAAAAAAAAAAAAAAAACTAAGCAAAATACATATAAAATAAAAGTAAAAAAAAACACACTTAATTTAATAAAACAAAACTATTGCCAAAGAGCAAACTAAAATAATAAAAACAAAAATTTTACTATAACCGAACTAACAAGTAATCATTTAGAACCAAATCAACTGTATAACGATCCCGAAAGAATACCAAATCACGAAAAACTAAGCTCTCTGGAGCAGTCATCATGTGGTGTTCCGATACTTCTTCAGTCACACCCAAAACATCCAAATGTTTTCTTTCGATTTTCACAATACTCAAGAGCTTTCCACGAATTCGCATTTCAAAACTTCCACCACGTGATGTTCTATATAACACAAAAACTAACTAAAGTTTCCTATAACTGTCAGCAAATTACTCAACAACAAGAAATGAATAAGAAAGCATAAAAACTAATAAGACAAAAGAATACAGAACAAAAGAATTGAGATTTCGATCGCGTAATCTGTGCCAATCGTATCCGTATTGTGTATATATATAACATTTTGTATATATAATAAACTTTTTTCTATGTTAACTTGTATTGATTGAACACAGAACTGTTCTACCAACCGACTCAGACTGAACTGTGACTTGGACATTGACCAAAAATATGGTCTCGAGCTCAATTCAATTATGGACTGTTACTGCCATGCCGTTGCGTAGCGAGTATAAGACATCCTGCTGTTAAAATATTGGAAAGCAGACTAAATTTTGATATGGCACCCGAGACTTTTTCCTTTATCTATGATAAAAACGAATCCAAGTCTGACCCAAGAACTGAACCACTGACGAGAACAAACACCCAAATACCCGAAACCGAATTACCGTACAGCTGAAGAAGAACGAAAACCCTTGCAATCCGTTGAGCATACGATAATTACATACGTGCGTATGTATGTATGATTGAAGGCCCTCTAGCAATATTTTGTCAAGTTATTGAAACAATGAATCTTTGACACATGAGAAACAAAAACGACAAGAAGCAGATGATAAAGTCGAGCACTAAGGTCGAGTCTCTGGAATAGCGGCAGCAGTGCAGCAGTGTGGCACGCTACTGTTGCCATTGAGTGACTCCCGAGTGCCTGGAAAATGTTTCGCCATATACCGTTTTCTTAATCTCTACTCTAATACTTAATTTCCAGTATCAACATTTAAGTATTGTGTCCGTTTGGTTCGTCTGTACTTAAACATTTTTATGTCTGCCATTTATCAGCTGGACGATCGATCAAATTTAAAATTCCAAAAGCAAAAGCAAAAGCAAAACTACAATCTCTCTATCTATATGTATATATATCTATATGAATACCCCCCTACCCAACCCAACCCACTCGCAACACTCTTTTACTTAGATATGGCAACCAACTGCATGTTTCTTTACAACTTAAACTGGATGTGCATGTAGTAGTGCACACATCCTGGCACGTCTCTAACCATAGTTTCAATTACTCTCTCTATTTAAACTACTCTACTCAACCTGTACTCTACTCTACTCTACTCAACCTCTACTCAACCTCTACTCAATCTCTACTCTACTCAATCTCTACTGTACTCTGGGCATGTTTAGTGTTAGTCACCGAACGATCGAATCGAATTGAGAGCTGTGCATAATGCAAGAGGCATCAGATCCAGTGTCTGGCATGCTGAAAAGTTGAAAGACAGTAAAAGACAACCACTAACCACTAACCACTAACAACTGACTAACGACGCCCCCCACATACATACATACAATGTGTACGTAATCCGACTGACTGCACGTTACCCACCCATTGAGAATGATCTATACTCTACCTATAACTACATGCTATATATCTCTATCTACATAGTACAATATCTATCGCTCGTGTAGTGTACTCTAATACTCTATGCTCATTCTACAGCCTTAACCTAATCCAATCAATGCAATATGAATATCTTATTAGCACATTGAGTCACTGTCAAACAATGTTTACCTAATTCTTATACCGTTCTACCGTTCTACTGTTATACTGTTTTACTGTTTACTGTTATACGCCTACTCTGTACGTCTGCAGGTGCGCGGCGCAACGCTCCACAGAGCCCCACACACCATGGAAAAAAGTTTGCAATTGGCACAGATCTACAAACGAAATGAAAATGAAAAAGAAAATGAAACTGAAATGAATGAACTAGAACTAGAACTAGAACAACCACAACAAAACTTATAAATCAATAATAAAAAACAAAACAAAATACCTAATATTTGTATAACTAAACTAAAGCAATGCGATCACTGCGATCAACTGAATGATGAACTCTCACGATATATACTAATCGTGCATATATAACTATTGTATAATGAACTTATAAGCAAATGCGGCGATGATTAACCAAATGTACTTATACGAAACTCTTCTATTCCTTTTCTCTCTTCTCTTCAATGTGTTTTGTCGGTGTCCAACGAATGATTCTCCGTACTTTCTTTGGTTTATCGATTAATTATCGTTTCGACTTATGTTCATTGTTTCTATTCCTGTTCCTATTTCTGTTCCTGTTCCTTTTTTTTTTGTGTTATAATTTCGTTTCATTGCTCTTTGGTTGAATTCTTATACCATTACAGTGGCGTCCACAAGCAATAGTCTTTGAAATAGTAACCGATAAGAAATTCGATATAGTCATAATGTTATTCATTGGTCTGAACATGTTCACCATGACACTCGATCGTTACGATGCGTCGGACACGTACAACGCGGTCCTTGACTATCTCAATGCGATATTCGTAGTTATTTTCAGTTCCGAATGTCTATTAAAAATATTCGCTTTACGATATCACTATTTTATTGAGCCATGGAATTTATTTGATGTAGTAGTTGTCATTTTATCCATCTTAGGTAAGTAAAACCAAAACCAAAACCAAATTACAATTACCACCATACCCAAACCCAATTATCGAAATTACCCCCCGCCCCCCAGCCCACAGCCCACAGCCCACCAGCCGTCTAGCCCCCCCTAGCTAGCAAAGTATGCAACTCGATCCACCCCGAGTGCTCGAGAACAGAATCCGAAACCAAAATCTATCGATTCAATTATCCAAATACCTCCCAGTCAATCGAGCGCTCTCCCACTCTGTCTCTTTCCCACTCTCTCTGTCTCTCTCTCTCTCCCACTCTCTCTGTCTGATACCTGTGCGTGTCCAACTCTCTCCTTGCATACTCCTATGTATGCCTGCATAAATCTGTTTGCTGCATAAACATGTCTGTCCATCCTCCGACTCCGTCTCTGTATATATATAGATGTATATATACATATGCTATATGTTGCTGTAATGTATTGTATGTACACACACACAGTGCGCTCCCCTCTAAGCATACTTTTTGATAATCGATTATTGATAATTGTTACTAACTTGCTGTCGTATACGTAATGCGTAATTCCATTGTTACTTGTTGATTCGTAATTACTCGTACAATAAGCCCCCCCCTCCCACCACCACCACCCCAATAAGCTCCCCATATCTAATCCCTTCCCAGCCAGTTTGTTGTGTACCAAATGTATGTATTGCGAGCGCTCATATATGTAATGCAGTGGCTGTTCCCTCCCAACTCTCTTCCACATATTGTGCACATGTACTCACACACGTATGTATATATGTATGTATATACTATGTATACTATGTATGTATGTATGTATGTATGTATGTGCATGCATAAAGAGGCCCGCCCACGATCACTGTATGAGCAGCTCACTGTTGTTGTGCTTAACGTATTCTAAAATGATGTTTTTTGTTTTCGCCTTCGATGCGCTTGCCGTTTGTATAGTTAGCGGACAGTGTTATACAAAACTGTTATACATATGTATTACTCCCCCAGTAGTAATACAGTTATACAGCTTATGCAGCTTGGCTCTAATGCAACTGGTATAACTGTTATATAAATGTTATACGACTGTTATACTGCTGTTTAATGCAGTTTTGTTTTCTAACTTGTATATTATAAAGCAGTTATAAAACTGTTATACAGCATTCATTGCGCCCAGCTAACGATGCAAACGCGCAATCGCCATCGAATATTCAGATAAAGATTCTAATTTTTGTTGTTGTTGTTATTGTTGCCAAATTTTTGTGTAAAATTAGTAAATCGATGTCTATATATTTTATTGTTTTGATTTTAGTTTGTGTTTAAGAGCAAGCCCAAAAATCTTGAACTATTGGTGTTGATTTAACTTGTACAAGTACCTTAAACCCCTCTGTAATTGTTGTCGTTTGTTGCTGGCGTTAAATTCGAACTATCGATATTAAGTTATAAATCCAACATATTTACTTTTTTTCTTTAAATAAATTAACAAACAGTCTTAAGAACGGCCGGAATTCAATGTCTGCTATAGTTATTATTTTACTGCAACCTTTTCGATATGATATAAATCTTGAACAAAAAAACAAAAACAAAAAACAAAAATCAATAATTAATTTCGTTTGTTATTTTTTGAATTCCTTAAACCATATTTAAGAGCTTAAACTTGAGCATACGTAAGCACAAAAGAGAACTAACAAATGGAAGAGCAGGTTCCCCCCTCGAAATCGAATCACACTCAAATAAACTTAGGCCATTGGCCACTGGAGCAAACAACAAGAGACCTCAAACCACACAAACAAGAAACTAGAAACCAGAAACCAGAAACCAGAAACCATAACCAGAAACTCTACAAAAGATGGCTTAAAATATGCTTTACTACATTGACAATTGCAACAGAGAGCTTCCTTTTTATCTGGCATTGTGCTGAGCATAAAAAGGATGCTGCTGATTATTCTGCTGCTATCGGGAATCTTTCCACAAATCGAATTGTGCCCAAACAAAATATTTTGTCCAGCGAACAGACAATATCCCCTGGGCCGAAAAACTACTCAACTCAACTCCCATCCCACCACCCCCCATTAAACCCGAAACCCGAAACCCCCAAAAACCAAAGCCAGAATCAGAATCAGAATCAGAGCCAGTACCAGAACCACAACCAAAACCAATACCAAAACCAATACCAAAACCAGAGCCGGTGCAGAACCCGTGCTGTCATTGTTTTCTCCACAAGACTTTATCGTTTCCACTTTGGGATATTCCCAGTATTGTGTGAGAGGAGCTTCCAGTTAAGAACTTACTGCATATTTAAGAGCTGCGAAACTTTACTGTTGCTTTTGCTTCCTTTACGTAATAGTACCTACATATAGCATATGTTACTATGCGACTCACTCGCCCCCTCAGAAACCCAACGCTGTTTTCGAACGCACACTAATTTCCTTTCAAAACATCCAAAAACAAAAAGAAACCAAAAACAAAACCAAAAACAAAAACAAAAACCAAAAAAATGCTTCCAATTTTTTGAGCGCCTCAATGTTTGCTTCATTATTTGGCTTCGATGTTAAGGCAGACGCGCAGAGTGATATCCGCAACGAATAATTTAATACACGCTTCCAGGCAATCCTGAAAACAATCCACAAGACAAGCAAATCAAGAGGAGTTTGAACGGATCTCAATGAACAATAAATACAACGCTTTTGTAAATGCAATGCATATTTCATAAATAACCAAATAACATGAATAACAATGAAGAATCTATAATAATTTTCTAAACAATTGCTAAAGACACAAGAACACAAGAACACAAAAACACACACACCACCACACCCACCCACACACACACACACCCACACACACCAAATGGCTTGCACAAAACGCATAAAAAATATGAAATGAAAGAACAAATACAAATGAAACAAAAGAAATGAAAAGAAAACCCAAACAAAAGAAATGAAAAGAAAACCCAAACAAAAGAAAAGAAAACTCAAACAAACAATGAAGAACAAAAAGAAAATACACAAAAAGAGAAAAAGAAAGAAACAAATAAACAAAATAAAGATTCAATCAGAGTTAGGTGTCAATGGGCATTCCACAAGACTCTGTGCGATTGTCGGTTGCATAACTCTGTGCGCTAGCTGCCCGGCATCCCATCCCATCCCATATCAGCAATACGATCCCCACGATCGGCATGCACATGCACATGCACATACATGTATGTGCCACATACATATGTACATACATAAGTGCTAATGAAAGAAGAGTGATTATAATTATCTGAGGGCGGGGCCCCGGCCAGCGCAACGGCCATGCGGACTGTCTTAGCGTGCAGCATCGGGCAAGGCCGCTGAACTGGAGACGGGGGCCCCCAAAGGGTCCGGATCCCAATGGCCGAACAAAACAAAACAAAACCGAACCGAACCGAATGTAGAACCAAGTGCTCGTAGCCAGCCCCCTCGATAGTGTGTAGCCCCTAGCCGGAGGGTTCCGCCAGTTGTCCAAAATAAATTATCCGAAAGAGATTTAATCATGTGGGGGATGCCGCGGCACTAGCCCGAATCTTCTTAATGGTTTTGGTCCAATCTACAATGGAGATTATGTACTTTACTATGAACGTAGTAAAAAGCATAAAAATGTGTATAATATAACAGCCTCTCTCTCTATATATATCCCCCCGAAAGTAGTCCCTAGAGCGGGACTTTTTAGCCACCCAGCCAAGCCCAGCCCAGCAATCCAGCACACCTACTCCTACCTCTACCTATCTCTATAGCTCTTTTTTATCCACTCTCTCTCTCTCTCTCTCTCTGTTTAAATACCAATAAGAAGCTTCACTTTCGTATACTTCTAAAATTATTATTTAATCGATCCTTACTGCGATCGCTGTTAATTCGCTCTGAGCTTACCCCTGCCCGTCCGCCCGCCCGCCCGTAGGTTTAGGAAAAGTCCTGCAAATAGTTCGTTCGTAGCCCCCGCCCGCCCAGATCCGATTCCCGCTCATGCCATGCTAGAGCGCATTTCGTTTCCATCAACAACAAGCAAAACAAAAAACAAAACAAAAAACAAAACAAAAAGCACAACCAATGAACATTTTGATTGGCCTCCGACGGGCGGCGAACGAACTTTGCAGTCGTGATAGTATTTGGCACTTTTAAAATATGCTGCGGATTATCGCTTCACCGTCTACGGTGTACCGTCTACGTATCAGAGCCACGCATAACCGAACAAAAACTTGAAACAAACAAAAAGAAAGTAACAGAAATTTTGTACTACCGAAAAGGGATAACTTTTTTTTGACTAAAGAAAAGCTACTTTTTGCCGCTGTCGCTGTTGCTGCTTAACCCAACGCCAACGCCAACGCCTGCTCCTGCTCCTGCGCCAGCTGCTAGCCAACAGCCCAAGGGATATATCGACCAGCGAGCGTGTTGCTGCTTTCTCTGTTTAAATGTTTAATCGTTAATCGTTAACCATTAACCGTTTAGCGTTTACCGTTTACCGTTTGCTGCCGTATATCGTTACTTAACAATCTTAACAATAATTCAACTTCCAAGCGTTTCTTTTTCCGTTTGAATTTTGAGTAATTTTTGATTTGAATTTTTGAGTTTTTGTTCCTCAGTTCCACATTGATTTTTGTTTTCCAATCGATTCAGGCCAGCTGGTGTGCCCTCTTTGTCTTTATCTTTATCTATCTATCTATTATCTCTCTCTCTATCCCTTAGCTGTATATCTAATTGTACCGTTCATCTATATTGCGTTAACTGTACTTGTGCTACTTCTAACTGTAACCCGTAACCCTGTAACCCGTAACCTGTAACCCGTAACCTGTAACCCTTAACCCGTAACCCTTAACCCGTATATGTATATTTATGCTGTAATTGTAATTTACTTAACTGTACATTTGTGTGCGTATTTTTCAGTTGTATGTGTTCTATGTGTAAGACACTAATATTTTACTGTATGTATATCTATGTATATGTATTCCTCGTATTCGTTTGTGTACCACTTACATTTGATGATCCGTTGGGGATCCATTTTGTTTTGCCGAACAACTGATATCGACTTGCATCGATTGCGATATTCAAGGTATCGATCTGATCTGCGACTGCCAATATTCGGAATCTCCTTCAGTATTCCATCTTCGATCATTGATGATCCATTGAAACCTATTCTTGAATCTTTGATCCAGGATCTTGGACATTTCGCCTTTGCTCATCTTCACTCCAATCATGGATCTTAGTTGGTTTATTTTCGATGTTTTGGTCTTTTGATCATGCTCGCAGATATTTTGATCGTAGATCATTATCCTGCGATCCTTCGATCTTTCGATCCTTGATCCTTCGATCCTTGATCCTTCGATCCTGCGATCCTTCGATCCTTCGATCCTTGATCTTAGCCATACTTCATTATGGATCCTCGGATCTTGGCTTTTCAGCGCAGTTCATTGATTGCTTGCCAGTTTGTGGGCTTCCCGTTTTGTGCTTGGCCTGGCCTGCTTACGTTTTGGTATCAACTGTACTTGCTCCGCAATCACCAGTATCGCCTGGTCACACTGTACATATGTATGTATCTGTTTGTTCACTTTATTTATATTTCCGTGTGCGCTTGTGCCTCTATAGTCTGTATGTATGTATGTATTTTGCTGACGTTGAAGGTATGCGGAGGAGCGAGGCGTGTCGACAACCTAATGCTTTCCATATTTCAGCTCTGTTAAGTGTGTGCCCTCGACCCACGCCCTTGAGTGCGTGCTACTCTTCTGTAGTGTGCAATCGTTTGTGATTGCCAGCGCCAGAGCCCGATCCATGTCTCCATGTGTCCATGTCTCCCTGTCCCCTTTCCCCAAAGAGATCTCCCAGTCCCCCAGTCTGTCTCTCTAGCTAATGACTGAACTCTGAACTCTGAACTCGATTTCTCACCATCAACTAACTCTCTTCACACCCCTCCACACCTGCTGCTGCGTTTATTTGCTGCATTCGCTGCACTTGCTGCACCGATGATGATGATTGATGTTTGATGATTGATGATCGATGATCGATGGTGGCCACAGGTCTCGTACTTAGCGATATTATCGAGAAATACTTCGTATCGCCGACACTGCTTCGAGTGGTGCGCGTGGCCAAAGTGGGTCGCGTACTGCGTCTGGTGAAGGGCGCCAAGGGTATACGAACGCTGCTGTTCGCCCTGGCCATGTCGCTGCCGGCGCTGTTCAACATCTGCCTGCTGCTGTTCCTGGTCATGTTCATCTTCGCGATATTCGGCATGTCGTTCTTCATGCATGTGAAGGAGAAGAGCGGCATCAACGACGTCTACAACTTCAAGACCTTCGGACAGAGCATGATCCTGCTCTTTCAGGTAAGACCACCAACCACAATTCCGTTAACGGTTTATGTTGTCTATTGTTGTTGTCGTTGGGTGATGTTGCCACGACCCCACACTGAAGCCACACACCCCACCCAGCCCCCTTTCACATGTGCCCGCCCCCCGCCACATGTGAAAGCAAACAAACGTTGGCCCACGGATGGCGGATCGGGCGGCTAACGATCGACGGCTATCGATACAGAGAGCCACCGATCGATACCAATTCGGTGCAAAACTCCATTACGAATCGGAACCGCAACCGGAACCGGATCTGCTGTGCGTGGCCATCATTTTTAGTTCAGTGGCAACATCACAATGTTGATTGAAGCTGCGGTAGTTGTTGGTGAAAGCTAAATTAGTGCGATTTTTTGATTAACCCCCCCGATTATACATACTTATCGATTTGTTAATTTATCTGCCCATCTGTTCTGTCTGTTCATCGTTATTGGTTTTGAACCTTACTTTCGGTTGGAGCGTTCATTCGGTGCAAGAAAAAGTACACAAACCGAAACCGAATTGTTTCAAACGATTTGTTCACTTTTCTTGTGATTTGATCTGACTGTGCTGGCATTCGTTGGCAACAATCACACGATGCGATGAAGCGGATGTCAGCCAGCCACACCGATTGAAAAGCTGAGAAACGCTTCCTCTTGTTTTTGCGCTTGTTTTGAACCAATTGATTTCCGAGTATATATCCCTTCCCGCTTCTCTGTAAATGCATTATTTTTATGTAAATTGTACAAAAAACAAATCTAATTCAGCTCTTTCAACAAACACCAATCAAATGTTGAGCTTTCCTCATGACACCCCAAGCAAAAAATGCGAACCGAAAGAAACAAAGAAAGAAAGAATGAAAAATGAAATGGATCGGCACTTGAGATCCCAAGTCCGAGAACGGCCTCCTCCGGGCTCGTTCTCCTCGCTAAGGAACACGAAACTTATGCAACTTTAACCCACCCCGCCCCCCTCCAACAACCCACCAATCCGACTAATACATTTCTCCAACTATATCTGTCCACCCGGCTTCAACTGTCCACCCCTGTTTTTCAACCCACTCTCACTCTGCCTCACTCTCTCCCTCTTTGTTGGAGTCCAGTCGCTCGTTGAGCGCTTTGCATATTCATTGGGTGCGCCCAACCCCAAGCCCCCCCAAGGCAAGCATCGGGCAGGGGAAGCCGGCACCTGCCTCGGCTCCAGGCTGTATAAGTCGCTTCCAATCAAACTCGAGCATTGAGCTTCAGATATCACTCCACTCCACCCAGCTGCCCGAAACAGCTTAGAGAGCCGCTTAGGGAGGCAACCACCTCAGTTCAACCTCAACTGTATGTGCCAATTCACACCCAATGTATGATTACCAGCTATTTCTACATGTACTAACTATATACGTATGCCATAACTAGTTTGCTTAACCAAGTGATCCATTACCTAACTGAATTTGACTAATGACTCTTCTTGTATTGTATCTTCTGTCTTAAACTTCTCTTTCACTGCCCACACAACCAACCAACCAACCAACCAACCAACCAACCAACTAACCAACACACACACGAACGACGACCTGACCTGTATCGATATACACATATCGATGTATCGAACAAAAACCATCACCAAACCAACCGCACAACTGCCGTGCTACCCCGCTCCCAATCCCACTCCCACTCCCATTCCACCATTCCACCGTCCCCGTCCACAACCAAATCCGTGTCCGCATCCCAAATCGAATTCGATCTCGATTTCGAATCGATAACATTCGACACCGCTTCTCCGTATATCTCGTATATCTCCGTATATCTCCGTATATCCAAAATCAATTTTCCCCATTCCGCATTCGCGTTCACGCACGCACGCACACCTGGCAGATGTCTACCTCAGCCGGTTGGGATGGTGTACTCGACGCCATTATCAATGAGGAAGCATGCGATCCACCCGACAACGACAAAGGCTATCCGGGCAATTGTGGTTCAGCGACCGTTGGAATAACGTTTCTCCTCTCATACCTAGTTATAAGCTTTTTGATAGTTATTAATATGTACATTGCTGTCATTCTCGAGAACTATAGTCAGGCCACCGAGGATGTGCAGGAGGGTCTCACCGACGACGACTACGATATGTACTATGAGATCTGGCAACAGTTCGATCCGGAGGGCACCCAGTACATACGATACGACCAGCTGTCCGAGTTCCTCGACGTGCTGGAGCCCCCGCTCCAGATCCACAAGCCCAACAAGTACAAAATCATATCGATGGACATACCCATCTGTCGCGGTGACCTCATGTACTGTGTGGACATACTGGACGCACTGACCAAAGACTTTTTCGCGCGCAAAGGCAATCCCATTGAGGAGACGGGCGAGATCGGTGAGATTGCCGCCAGGCCGGACACCGAGGGCTACGAGCCCGTCTCCTCCACCCTCTGGCGACAGCGGGAGGAGTACTGTGCCCGCCTCATTCAACATGCCTGGCGCAAGCATAAAACGCGCGCCGAGGGCGGTGGTGCACCGTCCGACGCGGAAGGCGACGGCCCCGAAGACGCTGATGCGGGCGGCGCTGGCGGTGGCGGCGCTGATGCGGGTGTTCTGGATGTTCCAGATGCTGCTGGCGATGCAGCAACCACTGGCTCCCATGATGGGGCAACGGCACTCGATCCGGAGATCGATCCATCGGGAGTACCGGCGGCGGCGACGGCGGCGCAACAGCCAGCCGGTGACGGCGGCGAGGGACCGGATGGAGGAGCAGCAGCCGATCCGCACGAGAGCAATGTAAATAGTCCGACGATGGACGGCGCGACGGCGGGCAGCCCGGGCGCAGGGAGCGCTGGCAGCACTGGCCGACAGACGGCCGTCCTCGTGGAGAGCGATGGGTTTGTGACCAAGAACGGGCACAAGGTTGTAATACACTCGCGTTCGCCGAGCATAACGTCGCGCACGGCGGATGTCTGAGCCAGGCCTCGCCCCCCCCTCCAAGATGCACGCGAGTATTAGGTGCAGATGCAGGTGCAGGTGCAGTGCAGTGGTGGCGCTCCAACAACAACAACAGCAACAGCAATAACAACAACAACAGCAGGTGCCACTGGTAGCTGCAATTGCAACTGCAACTGCAACAGCAGCAACAGGAAGAAGAATAAGAAGAAGAACAACAACAACAACAGCATCAACAACAACAACAACAGTGAGCTAACAACAACAACAACAACAAGCATAATTTTCTGCTATAAAAAGTACAACAACAACAACAACAACAAAAAGAAAACACCAACAAACATCAGCTAAAATTTTGAGTTCCATCAGTTCCGAGTCAACAACCAACAACCAACAACAACAACAACCCAAGAAAACAACCAACCCCAACAACAATCATATTTAAGCTAAAACCAAAATGTCAAAATACTTTGTAAGCAGCTCGTAGTATTCATTAGGCAATTTCCCCCCCTGAAAACTAAAAAGAAAAAACCTAAAAACACACACAAATAATTTCCAGCCCCATTGGCCTGAGTAGAACCAAAAGAACAGCATCCAAAAGACGAAAAAGAGAGGAAATGAACACCAAAGCTAACCAGGCCATACTTCATGAGTTAACACAGACCCCGAAAATAGATAGATACCTAGCCCATAGTCCTCCTATTCCCATACTCGTAGAAACGAGCTATCGGATATGTAAGAATTGTTTTTACTGGTAAGAGGATAAAATTCGTAGCCCAGACAAATTTCCACACGCTTGATTTAACTAAAGTAAAGAATTAAAAAAAAACGCCACAACAAACACACACAAAAGAAGAACAGAGCCAGAGCAAAGAGCAAAGGGTAAAGAGTAATGTGTGACAGGAGAGCAGAAGGCAGCAGAAGGAGCACAGGAAAAAGGCGCAATAGAAAGCGCAGGAAAGTAGGACCCCAAACATACCCCAGAAAAGAAAAGCAACAACTTCCCACTCCCACACAAAGGCAACATTTTATGTACCAACCAAAGAGTAAACACACACACACACTCACACACACATGAACTTTGTTAGCCAATTCCAATGGGAGAGGACACCAAATTACAAACCTACATAACGGCATAGTTTGTATTATACATTTTATCCAATTAACGAGAAATACGAAATGGGATTAAATCAAAAAGCAAAAGCGAAACACCCCAAAACGAAACAAAACAAACCAAAACAAAAACAAAACAAAAGCAACTAGAGTTCAAATAAAGAAGAAAACACCAAATGAAGGAAATTGAGGAAACAACAACCGCCTGAACTGCCATCAAAAGCAATACAAAGTAAATGAAAAACTACGAATATATAGCGACAACAAAAGTAGATCCAAAACTCACACACAAACCCACACACACACACACACAGACGCAGAAACAGAAACAGAGAGCATAAGAGAGAGTTGAAATTTCGGGACGATTAGCATTAAAGACGAAACGCAAGCGATCGATCGATCGATCGATTGATCGATCGCGCGCCTATCGATTCACACATTTCGTTTGCAGTTCGGTTACAGCGGAGCGGAAATCTAATAGGCAGATATCCGCCAAATAATCGGTAGGACAGTTGCATAGGCAAAGCGTATCGGCAATAAGCAAAGAAAATCACAAAAGTTTAAAGCATACATCTCACACACTGACACTAGCACACACATCACTCACACAGAAATACACACACACATACATACAAATGTGGAAAGCAATGAATATATCTTGGAGTTGGGGCGCATGGAGCCAATGGAAATGGAAGAAACACAAAAACCCTAAAACCCTAAAAGAAAAAACACAAATAAAAACCAAAAAGACCCCCCACTATTCTGAAATTCAGATTTGAGCGAACGAACAAGAACAAGTGAGCGAACGATATGAAGGAATGAGAGTATGGAAAAGACGCAGTGCAGGATCAAAGGATCCTTTAATGTCTAGTGTTTAAAAACGAAACGAAACGAACAATACCAGGCGGAACAGGTGTGTGAAAGTGTCTGAAATTCAGGACCCGTATTTGCCCGCCCGTCTGGGTGGAGGGAAAGTAACGGAAAAACAAAACTAAAATGCAAAAACAATTAATAAAAAAGAAGTGCTGAGGTTTTATTTTCAAAGTGCTCTATTTTTCACCTTCTTCTTTGTTACTTCCTAATCAACAAGTAAGCGAACGAGAATGGTCAACAACCAAAAACAAAAACAAAAACGAACAACAAAAAGCGAAATTAAAACCAAATCAAAGCCACTAAATACGAAACGAAAATATATATTATGTGTAATTGTAACATAACTAATTTCAATACAATGCGATATTGAATTCAAACAAAGTTTTAGCCCCGAAACCGCCGCTGAGGCATTCGCATTCGCATTCGCAATCCCATTCGCTTTCCCCTTTCGTCCTAGTATTTGCCACACAACGCGCCACACACGAAAACCCCAAGGCGTGGAAAAACCAAAACCAAAACCAAAACGAACCAAACCAAACAAAACAAAACAAATGCAGTAGTAAAATGTACCCTTAATTTGCGACAAATTATGCCAAGCTAAGCTTTGTTTGAATCAGCTTTACCGCCCTTGGTTTTTTGGTTTCTCTCTCTTTCTCTCACTTTCTCGTTTTATTTACTAGCCATGGCTTTTTGCTCCTCTTCAGTTCTGTATTGTATTAACGATAGCCAAACGATAGCCGATTACGATTGCAATTACGACTATAATAGCAATAACGATGAAAACTATCCAAGTGTATCCAGCCATGGATGAGGATCGGGGGTGGGGCGTATTCTAAGCCACAATAAACATGTTGATGTGAGGTTCCATTGCGCACATACACACACACACTCATGCACCCACACTCACAAACACATAGAAAACACACATACACATACACATACATAGTACATACAAACACCCATGTAAATGCTTTGCTTTTGCTTCGAATTTGCTAAGGAAATATGAAACAAGTTTTGGAGATGCGCGATTTTCTTTTCGATTTTCGATTGAGACTAAACGCACACACACCCCGAGACACACACACACACACACACACACACCAATCGATATTTCACCCACTCCCGAGATGGAAAATGTATCTGGGGAAGCAACTTTCGAAGAATGGCGACTCTCTTCTCGCTAACTAACTCTCAATCGATGTCCGTCACATATTGAAACAACTATACGAACCATGCTTTTACACACTGCCTGACTTCGAACAATCTGTATGTATCTGTTGCATCGAATACCAACTACCAACTACCAAATACGAATGCGGATCTGGTTCTATGCAATTGCCACACCCACTCACCCAATGGAACACAAATATAGGCTAGAAAGCGAACAAGCATCGTACAAAATTAACCAACATCGGCAATTGAATTGACAGAACTACCATTTACCTACAAGGCAAACCACCAAAAACCGCAAAACGAAACCTTTCTGAGCTTCAATAGTCTGTTTTACTGCAAGAGACTTTGATTTGCATATCCGAATTGCATACATGCATCTTTCCGTATGGTTTTCACATAGTTTTCATTAGTAGTTGACCCTCATGCAGTTGCTTGATAGCGAATCTCGAATCAACTGCTGCCAGCCACACCAATTGTATGATGGAAAAAACGAACGCAACACACATACACCACACACCACACACACACACACAACCCAAGCCACGCAACAGTTTTCCAACACTAGAGCGTTCCATAGTTGAAAGATATATAAAAAACAACACCGTAAATTAAAGAGTTCAAAAGCAACCTAACCTAACCTAACCCAAATGCAAACGTAATGCTAATGCAGACAGAAAGTAAAAGTAAAAGTAAAAGTAAACCTACATATGTACATTATGGGGACCAGTGTTTAAGCATTGCCTTAAAGTCCAAAAAGTATGTGTTTTTTGTTTTGCGTACGCTTTTCAAAGAGCTTTTTTCCAATGAATTTCAACCCAAAAACGAAATCCAAATCCACACCCAAACCCAAACCCTAACCCGACTCGAACAGACTCCTCCTTTGGTTTTAACATTGCGGATCTTTGTTTAACGCCTTCATCGCCCGTATCCCGTATCCCGTATCCACAGTCCCTCCCCCCCCTCCCCAACCAGCTTTTCTCTAGGCCCAATTCCCCAGAGTCCAAGAGTCCCTCACCGCCACCCACCCACATTGAGTTGATGCTTGCCAATTGCCAATTTTGTAACGACTTGAATGTAGCTTCATTATTATACATTTTGTTGGCTGTTTGACTAATAATACGAATACCCACAACGATAAATAATAGAACACATGAAAGAAAGAAAACGCAAACGATAACCAACTGATAACAGAAAATTAAGTTTGGCAATTCCAAGCAAACTGCATAAGCTAAAGGAAAACCTAATATGATAATGAAACAAATGCAAATAATATTTCTACTTATACTGAGTGCACTGTTATAAACGAGGGGCGGGGCGAGATTAAATAAAAAAAAAAAAAACAAACAAAAACACAAAACAAAAAACGAAACAAATCAAACGAAAATTATAATGATAATGAACAAACAAAAACATCTATTATAATAAATGATATATACTTCGAGATATTGTTCTATAAATGTGAGAAGAACATCATCTGCAATTAAAGCGACAGCAGCAACAACAACAGCCACCAATGAAGCTTATGCAAACCACAAGAAAAAACAAAACAAAACAAAAACAAAAAACGATGGGAAAAGAAGAAGATGAAATCTAAATAATAATCTTGTAAATTTACATTAATAAAAAGCCGAAGACGAACTGAACGCTTGAGAATGCGAAACAAACAAAATATATGAGAATTTTTAGCGATTGGAAGTTCAAGCAAAGCGGAAACGGAAACGGAAATCGAAAAGTTCGAAAAGTTGAATAACCAAGTACAAGTCGAGTTAGAAAACAACAAGCGTTGAGGAAGAAGAATATAGAAGAATATAGAAAATCTATTGCATATTTTTAGCATACGTGTAAACATATTTTTTGTGCCGAGGTTACGTTCGAAGCAACACGCGCATCATTGCCATTAGACAGAATAAAGTTATTATACACATATACAATATGCCTATGAAAGAAAAAACCAAAAACCAAAAACAAAAAAACAAACGAAAAAAAAACACACAAAAAATAAGATGACAAACGAAAAACTAAGAACTAATAATTATAATACAAAATCAACTGCATATTTTGTGCTGCTGAAGAAAGTCACAACGCAACAAACAAAAAACATGATAACAATAAAGCGTATATAAATTTCTAACAAATTTTAGAGCAATACCACAAAACACACACAGAACACACACTGTCACACACCGGAAGCATGAAGGCAGACAAGTATTTTGCGCCGCCAATCGCTTAGCATCGATTGAAATCGATTGCAGCAAACGAATGAGAACAGCGAGTGACGACTGTATCCGTTGCTGTATCCGCACAGTGTCGGCGCAAAGTTAGCACACAGAGAGATACAAATGCGATATGCGATATGCGACATGCGAAATACGAACTGCAAAATACAAAAACAAAAACAAAAACCAAACAAACATGAGAACGATAAAACATTTTTTTTAGGTACACCTCAAAAATCAAAGCGTGGAAATTTCTATATTAGTTAATAATAAAATACTTTTTTTGTTAACTCACTAAATATTAACAACCAAAACCAAGATGGACAACAACTTTAGCTTTATACTCGTACATTTGTAATATATTACATAAGTCTAGTTAATTACATAATTAAAACGGAAAATAGAAAATATATTAAAATTATAATTATACAAAAGCGAAACCAAAAAATTTTACAAATAAAAAAATCGCAAAAAAAAACCTTTAAAAAAATAAAACAAAATCAAACGAAGCATAGCAAATGAAATTCAAAGTAAATAAAAAATAGAAAAAGAAATTTAACAAACCAAAAAAAATACAAAAAAAAAAACCAAATGAGAAAATCGAAAAGAACTGTAAAAAAAAAAGAGAAACCAAAAAAACATTTAAATGTAAATCAGCCAGTTATTATGCATAGCTAATGAAATTCAAATAAAAAGATGCAGGCGCGTAGGTAAGCCAAGAAATACGAACAATTACTGCAATTAGATATTCAACATAAAAAAATTCGAAATCTTTAGTCGAGCATAGAGTGCATATATACACATACATACATACATATATATAGAGACAGACACACGAATCCAACAACACAGCATATAAACACATACATACAGATGTTGAATTGTATTTGATTTCTTTCCACTGGGTACCGTTTTCTTTCGCTCATGAGTGCAGATTATATATTATACATACATATGTATGTATGTTGCACAAAGAGACAGATACAGACACACACACACACACACACACACAGTCGCTGATACTGAGACAGAGACAGACAACAAGCCAAGCAGCAGAGAAACAGAAATGGAGCCAAGCCTAAACCAAAAACCAAACCAAAAAGAAAAGCAAAAACAAAAACAAAAACACAAGAACACAATTATGAAAGTTGCCATCCAGCGAAGTATTTGCAATTTTTATTGAGAGCAAGAGTTAATAGCAATTTATATATGAAGCCTGTTGAGAACACAAAAAATACAAAAAAAATAAAAAATAAATAAAAATAAAAAATATTTAGAAACAAAACCAGAAAAACCAAAAACAGACTGAAGAAAATGAGAATTATTTAACAAAGAAAATTTACATATACGAGTATATAATGATAGCCAATAATGACAATTGCATCCGAAGCTATTGTACAGTATGAACAGAGCCACAAATTGCCATGCTGCTTTTACATGCGTCCCGAGCAGATCCAGATCCAGATGCAGTGCCAGATCCCCAACCCCGCCAGGCCACACAAGACTCCTCCCTACTCCCCATATATAGGCATACGAATGTATGCATGTATCTACCCTCTACCAAACACACATAGCAAACACCAAGAGACATGCCAATAGGCGCTGCGGTGATGCGGCTTGTATTGTAAAAAATGAAAGCGAATCGCACAATAAACTCGTGAAATGGTAGAACAAATTGTATTTATATTTATACACCAAAATGCGCATCGCAAGCAAGCTGGGGAAAATGGATAAGGATACATAATAATAATGCTAAAAGAGTAATTTAAATATATAAATTTTGAAGCAAGTCTTAACTAGAGCAACAGCTAAACTAAAAACCAAAGCAGATTAAAAATGATGATGACGATAAAAAGATAAAGAAACAGATGATTATTATTATTATGACGATGAAGCGACACAGGCACCGTTAGCATATTTTTTTTATACGAATACAATTTAAGCAAAAGAGATAAATATATGAAATTAACAAATTGACGTAAATTATTAGTGAGAAACCGAAGCAACTGATGATGTCTTTGTAAAGACTTTATACATGCCTGCCATATGCCTACATCTGCCTAGCTGTCTGACTCTATCCAACACAAACACACACAGAGACACACACACATAGAACTTTCCATCTCTCTCTCTCTCTCTCTAGCTTGTGCAGACAGACACGCACACGCACACGCAGACAAAAGAGACCACGCTCTGGCTTAGGCGAGCGGATTGAGAAGCGCATGGAGAGGCGGCACCAGGCACCACCCTCCACAGTGACGTGTGTGTGTGTGCAGACTTATTTGACGTTTTTTTTATAAGTAAAATATTGTTTCTTGAACTGCATTGGTGTTACCCAGCCAGCCTACTTCTTCTCTTCATTGACCCAAAATTTAAAGTACAAGCCCAAAAGTCCAGCCGTTGTCGAGCAACTCTATTTGATAGCAACTTCCCCGGCTACAAATTCTTAGTGGTTCAGATGGCTGTAGAACAACCAAACCCAATCATACATGCATATACACATACACATACACATGCACCCACAAACACGAGCCATTCTCACTCACAGATTCTCGCCTAGAAGAAGATAATGATTTTCACATATTCATATATATATATATATACACATACAAAGGTTATATATGTATGTGCGATAAAGTAAATACAGCTAAAAAATAAAAGGAAAACCAAGGATTACAGAAATGCTACAAGAAATTATGACACCCGCCACTTTTCTACTAACAAACAAACAAAAAACCAGATCGACTGTGCATATATATACATATATACAAATATATACATATATTTGTATGAGTATATTTATGTAGCTGTATAACAGTATGTGGTAGAATAACATTTTGTCCAAATGCTTGACAAACAGACACACACACACACAAACAAACACACACATGCATAAACATCAACACCTACACCAACACCTACACGATGTGCATTTTGGTTTCTAGTTTTTTAATGGGAAAGTTAATTTGTATTTGAAATATTCTTAAAAAAATAGTTCTTGCAAAATAATACTAAAGCAAAATGAATGAAAAATGCTGTCATACATCTAAATGTTTTCGTGGGCACCACACACATTCGATATTCGATCAAAGCTAAGCCTCTTGTTATCGATTTTTCGACGGAATACGAGTATTTACAAAAAAACAAAGAAAATAACAGTTTTTTTTTGTTTTTTTTTATAAGAAAAAACGGAGTGGATAAATGAAACAGAACAACAATTTTTGTATGTATTCATTTTTATTAAAGTTAAAACACAGACAGACAGAAATTGTTTTTAAAAAAAAAAATATATATATATATATGTATGTATATATACATATGAATGCAGATATAAATACATATATATACATATATATATATGTGTGTGTGTATTAGATATATTCGATTAATGTATTTAACAAAAAGAAAACAAAATAAAACAAACGCCTGAATTAGTTTATTACGCAAAATAAATTGAAGTATAATTAGTTAATTCGAAAAATAAAATAAAAATCAAAGCCGATACCCGACGAAAAAAAAATCAAGAAATGAGGAAACCAAAACTGCACAATAACATCTAAATGTAAAAAATATTAACTAATACATAACAGAGGCAAGGAAAACAAGAGACAAACAAAAACAAAACAAAACAAAAAAGCCCAAATAAACAGCGCTTAAAGATAAACAATTTTTATTTTCATTAAATATAAATAATTAACGCTTTTTTAGTTCTCCAAACAAGTTGCATATTAATTTATAACAAAGGGAAATCGACAAAATCAATTTATAATAAAGCAAACAGAAAGTAAACTTAATTAATAAACGGGAAACCAAAAATATTGTAATGTAATAAATGAAAAAGAAAGAGAACAAAACCAAAAACGATATATATATATACAAATATATATATATACATAAATTAAAGCGAAATTTTTTCACACTTTAGCTTAATAAATTGTAAAAAAAAATACAAAAAAAAAACAAACAACAAACAAAACTGAAATAAAATGAGATTTAATTGAATTTGTTATGCAAATGAAAAAAAATGAATTTGTGTTTTTATTCACAACAAAGTACACGATTTCACCCCTCCTTCAGCGACAGTGCCATTTGCCAAGGATAGTAGACCACAAGCTAAACCAGAACCTAGACCCCAAAGAAAAGGCATGACCTTACAGCCTTGCAGCTGCAAGAAGATAATTGGCTTAAAATGGGACATGAGAAACCAAAAAAAATATTGTAATGTAATAAATGAAATGGATAAATGGATAAATCTAGCGATAGTAACCTACATATCTAGGAAAAGGGAGGTAGGTTATGGATAATATACTCATCCCACGTAGACGCGGCTGTTAATGGTTACATATGTACTTGAATAATTCAATTCATGTTCAATTTATGCTGTACTCGACCTCCGACAACCATCACTTGACACCTGAATGTGGAATGGTGCATTCCTGGTGCATCGCGGAGTCCTTGCACAGAGAAAGTTCCTCCCTGAATATCCTGGGAAATGGTTCAAACTGGTTCTGAAAAATTCCCGTTTTGTGGTCGTGCAGCGTTTGCATGGGTACAGCCCACAGGCCCTGGTGGCTTAGGGGGAGAGTAGATCTGGTAAGTCACTCGAGCTTGGCGAGAAGAAAGCAATGGAATGCAGAGGAGTGATGCATGAAAAACTCTGATAGAGACGGCACCGCTCTGTGCAAGTTTGATTTCAAGAACTAAGCACAGTAACTATTTTGATTTCCAGATCTCCCTAAGCTTGTCGAAGTCCTCATCTGAACTAAAACATACACACATATACATTTGTATGCAACCAGTATTTAAACTAACAAATTTAAATGCAATTGAAATTGGTTTGTTTTGTTTTGTTTTGTTGTATTATAATTTCTTTTATTTGTTGATTTATTTAGTTGTATATATATATACGTATCGTATCGTACAAAATGTTCAAACAACAAAAAATATATATATATATATATATATGTTTATCTGTATGTATATATATTCGTTATCATATGGTGTATTGGTTGGTGAATTGGTTTATACTTTGCTTAGAGTTCGTTATTTGTTTTTTTGTTTTTGTTTGTTTGTTTGTTTTTTCGATTTCCTAATTAGTTTGTTTTTCTTGCATGTTGATTCTTTGACTTTGTTGATTTGTTAATTATTTATATAAATTGCTGTTATGTAAGTTACTTATTTAGTTGGTGTTGTTGGTAATTGGTAAAAATTTGTTTTGCCTACGATTTGTTTTAGTTTGAGGTCTAGTTTTATAATTGCTTGGTAATTTATAGCTTAGTTTTTTATATTTGTTTTTTTGTTTTGTTTTGTTTTTATTCAAAAATGTTTGGTGTTTTGTTAAGAAGTAGAATTGCTATTTATTGTTGTTTGCTTGTGTTTTTTGTTTTTTTTTATTCGATCAGCCCTGCCATTAACCATAGCGTATATTTTGTATATATATATCATCTATATAGATTTGTTACTCGTATAACGTAGGTTAATGCCTAACTCTTGCTCTGTATAAATTCTTGTTTTAGTTTTGGTTTCGCTTTAATCGTAATTTAAACAATTCTTTGTCTTTCTGGGCGTTAAAAATGCATATCAAAGTCCTTAATTAGGTTCTAGGCTGCGTTTAAGTAAGTTTTTTTTCATCTATGATCATCTATGCTTTTGCTTTTGCTTTTGCTTGCTTTGCTTGATTCTTGATTCTCATTTTACTCGGAACTACAAATATTGCTGTCCATTTTCGTATAGTATAAATCTTTGACTGCTTACGGTATTAGTGCTAAAAGTTAGGTGTATAAATTGTATTAGCTTTAGTTTTACTTGTATATTTAACTTTAGTTTATTTGTATTACTATTTCCATTTGCTTGCCGCGGTTAACTCTGGTTTAGCTTGCTTTTCAAGTCGGGTTTTTGCTTGGAGTTTGCTTGGTATGGTGTATGGTAGGTAGTAAATTTTTTATGGCAGTATGACACTGATGCGCGTTGCTTGGGACACAAAACCAAAACGAAAATAACAAACAAATTACATACATGCACATTAACGGAGAGCCACCGAAATTTGATTATTTTCTTTGTATGTACAACGATTCTAGAGCTGGTTTCTTTCAGCTGCGCTCCGATATCAAACTCAACTGCAAACGCACTGGAAGGACGAAAACACCACACCACACCGAACAGAATGCTGCTACATGTCTTATGTAAATGTTTTTTGCTTTATTTTCAAATTAATATACAACTCACGCGTATCATCAGCTCTTGCAAAATACAAAAAAAAAATTATATTTATTTATATATGTATTTATTTAAAAAAACCAACAGAGTATACTAAAAAAAAAGAGGGGGAAGAGTTTCAAATAAAAGGAAGAACGCCTCTCGCTTGCAGGTACTCGCATAAGACGGTGGTTGCCAGGAAAACTTAAAAAACAGACAGCCACAATTAAATGTATAAATTTCTCGTTTCACTTATCCACGCTTTACAGAGATTATCTACAAAGAACTGGACAGAAATTCCCTGGTCTCTAAATGATAAGAAAATGGAAAATCACAAAGAACCAAACACTGAAATGCGAACGATTATTAAAAGTTACAAATGTTGAATGCATGCATGATTGTGGTCTCTGGATTGTGGATTGTGGGGGTCCAGGGGTGGTATAAAATGGGGTTTCTAATCGGACATTTCTTGCTTCAATTACATAGATCTCTATATATATGTATATATGTAGTCTGTTGTTTCTGTATATATATATATATATATATATATATATATGAGGTTGTTTTATTGCTGTTAATGTTTCTAATTATCCTCGAGTGGCTCTTTCTCCGCTCTGATTGCGTATGTACGTGCCTCTCGTACTCTTTAGTTGGTGTTCTCTTCTGTTCTGCTTCATTGCGATTCATTGCTGGCTGATGCTGCTGCTGCTCTTGCTGCTTCTTCTTCTGCTTCTACTTCTGCTTCTGCTTCTGCTGCTCTGTTCTGTTCCACATATAACTTTAATTATTCGTTTCGTTCATTTGTTGTTTGTTTTGTTTTATTTTTTTGTTTTCTTTTTTTGCCATATAAACTGTGTATAAATTGCCTGCCTGCGCTACGCTGAACGTTTTGTCATTAAAGGGTTTTTGTTTTCGATTTTTGTTTGGTTTTGTTTTTCGAGTTTTTTTTTCTTTTCTTTTCTTTTTGCTTTGTTTTGTTTTTTTTTCTTTTGTTTCTGGTTTTCGTTTACTGTTTTTATGCCTTAACTTTTTTGTTTTTTCTTGGGTTTCTTTTTTGTTATTTTTTGTTGTTGTTGTTTGTTGTTTATATATGCATTACTTAACTAACAAATAGAAGCGTGCACATGGCGTGAATCATGCATATATACTGCACACATACTGTATATATATACATACCCGCCATATGCACGGGACTAAACTTTATAGCTTAAGACTAACATTTATAGACGTTGTTGCTTGCTGATCTTGTTGCTGCTACTTGCTGCATGCATTAGAAAAATTTTAAGGGCTCTTGGTTGCTGTCGCTTTTGCTGTACTCATTTTTGTTGTTTGTTTGCTTCGTTTCGTTTGTAGTTAAGTTGATCCGCTGCTCCGCTTACCATCGTTTCTCCTTCTTCTTGCAATTTAGTACATAACTTGTTGTGTATAATAGGTATGTAGCGTAGAAATATTAATTAAAGTATGTGTTTATATACGGCATGCTGCTTGTTGCTGCTGATGCTGCTGATCATCCTCTTCAACGCTGACGCATGACGCATGACGCTTCTCCTTCATCCTCATCTGTCGCTCTCCCTCTTTTTCTCTCTCTCTCTCTATCTCACTCTCACCAGCAAAATATCATATCAGGCTTTATTGCGGATCGATTCCCTGCACTTTAGATGTCGCCATTGTGAGAGACATTCTGCTCCAGCTCCTTCAATTTCTCCTCGCGCGGCTTGGCATTGCCGAAAATGGATGCCGACTGCTTGGTTTCGGCCACCGCATTGATTGGCGCAGCAATGGTCCGTGGCTTCAGCTGAAGGCGTGGCCTCTCCGTATCGTCTGCAATCGAGGAATAGAGAATAGTAAAACTGGAACCATCTCATAAAAAAAAACCATAAATATCCCCACACTTACCAATGGCGCCAATCGATGCACCACCACCGCCTCCGCCGCCACCACCACCGCCGAGGTTGCCGCTGCTTCCAAGACCGCCGCTGCCCCCAAGGCCGCCGCCGCCTCCCCCAAGGCCGCCGCTAGGACGTTCACTCTGCTGGTTGGGATTGTAGTGGGTACGCTCGCGGTCACGGTGCCTGCTGAAGTTGTTGTAGCGGTCGCCGTCGCGCGACTGGTTGCCATAACTGCCCTCGCGCTGCCCCCGGTCACGGTCCTGGTTCCGCTCAAACCGATCATCATTGTTGAAGTTTCCGTACCGACCACGATTCGCCGGCCGATCTGAAATTGGTGGACACGACACATGTCAAACAAAACGTAGTACGAGCAACAAGGGAGGTGGGATCCTGTTGTGATTGGATAAGCTAAGGCTAAGGCTCGTCATGCTAGCTAGATGGCTATTGATGCTAGTAAAAAGCGTGCGGGAAAATCTATTCAAATTTATCGCAGCTGCTACGGTGCGTTTGAGATACTGAAGGCACCTGTTAAAGGATTATGGGATAAGGGATTTTGGATAATGGATATAGGGGACAAAGGATAAAGGATAAGCAAATCAAAGAGTGATTCCAGAATAGATCCAAAAACCAACAGAAATGGAACGGTGGAATACAGATGAAAGTAACTAAAACTTAAAGCCAGTACAGTGGGAAATTGTGCAGTGGGTTTTCGGGTAGGTAGATTGGTAGGTTGGTAGGTAGAGTGGTAACACTTTCGGAGACTGCAGCGTGGATGTATTAGTCCCATGCGTTTCGGTTCGAATCAGAATCAGAGTCAGAGACTGCTACTTTTGGCAGCACTACGAGGGATGCAGCTACGTGTTGATTGGTTGATTGATTGGTTGGTTGGTTGGTTGGTTGGAAGCCAGATAAAAATGCTTTACCATTGTATCCTCTATTCATGCCACTGCCGGAGCCGGAGCCTGCGCCGCCGCCGCCTCGACTTCTATCACTGTGACCACCATAATTATCATTGTACGAACCTCTACTATCGGCGCGATTACCAGAGCCGCCGCCACCCTCGCGACCACCGCCGCCGTTGCCGCCAGTGCCGGGACCGCCCCGACTATAGGATTGGCTGGTACCGCCCTGACGGGGCGGTCCACGCTTCTGGAAACCGTCTCTTCCACCATCACGGGTCATGCCTCCATTGCCACCGCCAACACCGCCGCCACCGGGCCTGTGGAAAATGAAAACAAAACAAACAAACACACACGCATGCACACACACGCGTGGCAGACAAAAGAAAAAAGTTAGTCTCATTCGAGATTGGAAGAATCGGCAATCAGCTTACCGATCATTTTTCCTCCGGTCAGCTATATCGATGCGCAGCGGAGCCGACAGATCGTCCAGTTTGATGCGTCCATCGAACTCGAGTGCCCGCTCCAGATTCTCCAGCGTTTCGAATTCCACGTAGCAAAAGCCTTTGAACATGTCCGTTTCCCGATCCTTTACCAGCCTCACGTTCTTCACCTCAAAGTCTTGAAATATTTTCATCACATCGCCCTGGACGAGGCCCTGGGGCAGGTTGCCCACAAAGGCGATAAAGGGCGGTTCCGTTGGCAGTACCTTCATCTGGCGTTCGCCGCCAAATCCCCCCCTGCAACAAATGGATTGGATGTTAATCATTAGTGGGGGTCTTCAAACTGTTTCCTGTTACCTTTCTCCTTCCCCCCGCCCCAACCAACCACTCATTCACCGGCATGGTACGAGCTTTATTCTACCCTCCCACACGCAGCACACACACACACCAACACACAAAGGGCGCGCACACACAAACACACACACAGAGGCAGGCAAAGCTAAGTAAAGCGCACATGGGGGAAAAGCGAAGCGGAAAAACAAAAGGAAATCCGAACCCGATATCGAGGCAAAAACGTCAACAAATATCACCACTAGAGCCATACTTCGACGCGTGTCCATTATAAACAATTGCCGCATGTTCATTATAAATAAACAGAACCAGTAGTGTCCACTACTAAATGAAGGGACAAAAGCGCGCGCTTTTGCCACATATAGCAAAAAATAAGTTTTTCCCACGAATTATGGGTCTATTTTGGGCGTTTGGATCCATTTGCTGTGGCCTGACCCGGCCCCAGCGCTGGTCCCCGGCACGACGGCTGCCCCTGGCTCTGCTCTGGGCAAGCTGCTAGTACATTTTCGGTCGGTTTTTGGATAGTTAGGCCACGGATGTTGGGCGACAATGTTGGCAGTGATGCCATCAAGCCGAGTTAGTGAAAAAACACGAGCTCACAGCAGTAGAAAAGACAAAAAAGAATGTAGGAAGAAAAAAAAACACGCACACTAGCGCACACACACACATCATATACATATATAACGACGGCGACCAACGACCGACACGTACATAACACGGTGTGCGTGTATGGGTGCGTAATCGTGCGCCAGTGTTGGTGGTTTGGTATGGTATGGTTTTGCCTGCCCAAACCGCGTGCATTATTACACATTTGAGTAAACGTCTGCACTGGCTAAAACACGCGCGTGCCACACACTTGAACTACGGAAAACGTACACCATTCCGACGAGATTGCACCGACAATTATTGAATATATTTAATAATATTTACCTAGCGTGTTCATAACCACCTCTTCCAGCCATGTTTTATTTTTTTCAAATGAGCGAATTCGCTGCAATCCGCAGATTGACCTGACAACCCAAGTTGTCGCCCGACCAGTGTGTACACACCAGACCATCTGCTATGCGTGCCGCCAACTCTGCTGATTCACATTGCAAGTGTGATAGGTAATTCGATGGAGAGTCTAGCATGCCCATTAATCATTTAATGCCCAATTGTCTGTATCATAAAAAGCTCATTTATTTGCTATCCGGGTGTTGCCGCAATAATTCATTCGCAAGCAACACTTGTCAATTCGCCGCGGAAGAAGTTTTGCAGCACTAATGACAACAATATCGATAGTTGTGCAAGGAAAAATGTCGTCTGGAACTAATGGGAAGCATTTAATAAATAGTTAATTCAATTTATATTGCGAAAAAATTATACAAAACCTCTGCATGTCTTCAATTTAATTCATATATCGGAATATCGATGACGGATATGACAGTGCTGTCCAGCGTCGGATATGGCGAATTCGCCGCACAACGGCCGCTTGTTAGTTTACAACACTCAGGTTGCACTAGCTTCTTCTTACACCCAGTTTCGGCAAAATTGTACACGTTTTTTTTTTCGGGCGAGAAAGTGATTTTTCTCTTTTATTTCTGCTTGAATTCCACACCATTGTCGTTCTTGGAACACAGAAAACATGGCTCTAACGTCGCGGTTTTACAACGAGCGATATCCCGAAATCGAGGATGTCGTCATGGTGAACGTGCTCTCCATAGCCGAGATGGGCGCTTACGTACATCTGCTGGAGTACAACAACATTGAGGGCATGATATTATTGTCTGAGCTGTCACGTCGCCGTATTCGCTCCATTAACAAACTGATCCGCGTGGGAAAAACCGAACCGGTTGTCGTCATTCGTGTGGACAAGGAGAAGGGCTACATAGATCTTTCCAAGCGTCGCGTTTCGCCCGAGGATGTGGAGAAGTGCACCGAACGTTTTGCCAAGGCAAAGGCCATCAACTCTCTGTTGCGGCATGTGGCCGACATTCTCGGCTATGAGGGCAATGAGAAGCTGGAGGAGCTCTATCAGAAGACCGCCTGGTATTTTGAAAAGAAGTACAACAGCAAGACTGTGGCCTACGACATCTTCAAGCAGTCGGTGACGGACCCATCCGTATTTGACGAATGCAACCTGGACCCGGAGACCAAGGAGGTGCTACTGAGCAACATCAAGCGCAAACTCGTCTCGCCCACTGTCAAAATACGCGCCGACATCGAGTGCTCGTGCTACGGCTACGAGGGCATTGACGCCGTCAAGGCATCACTCACCAAGGGCCTGGAGCTGAGCACCGAAGAGCTGCCCATTCGCATTAACCTTATAGCCCCACCGCTGTAAGTGGATAAACATTCAAAAATTTAACTTATATCGATCCGATGAATTAATTGAATTAATATAATTTCCAGATATGTGATGACAACAGCCACCACAAAGAAGACAGACGGCCTCAAGGCCCTGGAGGTGGCCATCGAGAATATACGGGCCAAGATACTGGAGTACGAGGGCGAGTTCAAGGTGATAATGGCACCCAAACTTGTGACGGCCATCGATGAGGCAGATCTGGCACGGCGCCTGGAGCGTGCCGAGGCTGAGAATGCCCAAGTCGCTGGCGATGATGATGAGGAGGATGCCGCCGACCAAGAGGGCATGCAATTCGATCCCGAGAAGGAGTTCAATCACAAAAACTCAACGGCGGATGCCAAATCTGATGATGATGAAGACGAGGATGACGAGGATTAAAATTTAAACAGAAACTAAAACTAAATCGATGATACGTGGGGGGTGCGTCGTGCGTTGAATGCGTTTGTGCGTGCGTGTGAAACAATAGAATCAGATTTTTTTATAATTTATATTTCTAAATATATAAATATTTAACGAAAGTTATTCATCAAAGCCACGAAAAAGAAAATATTTAAATAAGATTAAATCAGCCTCAGCCGCCAGATGGTAAAGAAAAATACATAATTCAAATCAAATGCAAATGGTTTTTTTTTTTGCTGTTCCTTCTTTTGCCGTTTATGTATATGTGTATCCAAATCCAAAAACAATTCTCGACTCTTTTATTCGTTAAAAATCCATCATTTCATCGTCCCACCTAATAGAGCGTCGCATCTTAATACTAGATCAAATTTGTATATAATGTTTAAATATATGTTTAAATACATATATTTTATAATATATATATATATATATAATAAATATATTTCGCACTCGCTTTCGAAAACCAAAAAACACATACGATGTCCTACACACAGTTCGAATACCAAGAGGACCTTTTCGCGTCCGTCTTGTTTCCCCTATTGGGAATGATACTCGTATTGATACCTGCAACCCTCTGCTGTTGCTCGCGTAAAATGTATATATATATATATATAGTCAGGCATATTTTCGGTATATGTTGTGTTTTTGTTTTGCTGCTGCACTTAAATTTTGTTGTTTCAGTTTCGGTTTCGTTGCTGTGGTTCTCGGTTTCATTACCATTACCATTTACTCCATCTCTCTCTCTCTCATACATACAGAAGAATCCTTTCAGTGTTTCATTTGCATCTTAAATATTCTCTCTTAAAACCAACACACATACACCCTACTATTTGCGTCCTCTCGAGTGTGTTTTGGAGGGGGTGTCGCGCGTCGCCCAAATGCATTCTCATCCTACTATTTAGCTATTGTGTATAACGATTCGTATAAAAAAAAAGAGGCATAATTAGTTTACAAAAATTTCCCTAAATTACAAATTAAATTTTATCCATTTTCCATTTTCGTTTTGGTATTGCTCAGAGTATTTCGTTGAAACGGAACCTAGTGGCTGGCTGTCGTGTCTGTCTGTCTGCTTGGCTAGCTGGCTGTGATTGCTCGTCATCATATCCTTAGCTATCCCGTAATGTTGGTTTTCATGTTGTTTGTGTTACGATTGATCCCATAGGTGAATAGTGGTGCGTGGGAGGAGGTGGAGTAGGAGGTGGTGTCTGTGGCGTTTGTGGTGGGATGGGCAGAGCTCGGGGGGACAGGGGTCTCCAGCCCGAGTTCAGCTAAGTCCGCCACCGGCTGCCTCGTTGCGGCTAAGCAGAAGTGAGCTGGCCACCTGCTTATTGCCACCACACTGCCTGAGCACAATGAGAACATCGCGGCGTGGAAAGCCGAGGGCCATGAGATCGCTGACATCCTGCTCGGTAAATCGGTCCATTGGCTGGATGGTATTCGCGCCCTGCCCTGCCGAGGCGGATGTGGAGGCACCCTCTTTCCGACTCTGCTCCATGGCCTCGGCAATCGCCTGCTGTTCGGTCTGCTCGTCTGGATTGCCGGTGAGCCGGGCCCCAACCGGTAGCTCACTTTCGGGTAAAAATGGTGTTGTCGTTCCGGTGGTGCCAATAATCAGAAGATTCCTCTGCAGATCGATGAGGCACTGCAGCAAATAGAGAGAGAGAGAGAGAGGGAGGGAGTTAATGATCGAAAAAAAACGTGACACTCCTCGCGATGCTTTACCTGATGACGCTTGAGCATATCCAGACCCAGCAACATGTCCATGGGCTGTTGGCCAAGAACGGTGAAGCTGGACGTCAAATGATCGTTCTCGATCTGCAGCTGAACCATGTGGATTCTGCCCAGAATGGGCTGAGTGCCCACACCCTTGGCGACACCATTCCAGCGCGTGTCAATCAGCCGGTTCACGTGACACCTTTCGGCACAGTCCTTGCTCATGATTGTCGTCTGGGCTCCAGAGTCAACGAAGGCCTTCACCGGCACACCGTTTACCTTGCAGTTGATGTAGCTGTTGGGAAACAAATAGGTGGATTCAGTTTGAGGAGGGGATCCTGTGGTGCACATAACCAGGAGGACTCACAGCATCGTGACCATGCCAAAGATCTCCGGATTGTATTCAATGGCCGCCGCCATATTGTCCTGGATGTTCTTCTGCTTTATCTCTTCAGCAATCAGACGCTGCGTCTCCTCATCGAACGGATCCGCTGTCAGCATTCGCACCCGCTGATCGTTGCGCCGCTTCCGCTCCGTCACATGCTCCCTGAGAGCCCGGGCAAACGTGTCCGGATCCCCCGAATCGAGGGCCTCCGCTAGCCGCGTATTATACTCCCTCAGCAGGGCCAGTGTATCCGGGCTGGACAATAACAACTGCCTCACCGTTGCCGGATCGTCTTCGAAGTTCACATTGAAATCGTCCGTCATTGGGATGTCTGTTAGGTTCTGCAGCTGCTGTTGTTGCTGCTGCAAACTGTTGCCTGCTCCCAGTCCTCCCCATCCTGCCACTCCTCCCAGACTGGGGTTGGGCATTGAGGGTGGGCTACCGCCACTGGTCGTTGCACTGGATCCCGGCACAGCGATACTGCTAAAGTCCAGTCCACTTATTACCGGATTGTTGGCACCCCCTGTTGTCAAAAAGTGAATCATTATAAGCGATTACTAACCAATTCAATGCGCTGTGCATCGCCCACACACAACATACTGCATGCATATATCATGATCTGAATGGGTGGGTGGACTCGGATGGGGTGGGGGTCCAAACAGACAAGGCCAACCACGCACGATGGGGTCAAGTAAACAGCCAGACAAGAAAAAACCAGACGAAGATCAGAGCACACCTGCTTATGGCCTTCTCCATCTATGGATGTAGGATGTACATACATACACGTACACGTACATATGGGTATATATGTATGTATGCATGTATGGATGCGCCATTGCCGCAGCCGCCACCGCGCTTTTCCACTTTCCACTCCGTTGCAATGGAATCAAATCCACCTCCTTTCCAGTGTTCTGTGTGTGTGTGCATGTTGCTCTGTCTCTGCATGTGTGTGTGTGTGTGTGGTCCCAATTACTTGTTTTTTTTTTGTTGTTGTCTTTAATTTCATTCGGAATGTGCACAAAAATGAATGGGGAAAACAAAAGAAAAATCACAAAAAAAAAAACAACAAAAAAAGCAGCAATGGCGAACAAAAAAACGCGTTTATTTTTAAAATTAACTGCGACGCAGAGGCGGATGGCGGATGGCGGGCACCGGTGGTAAAGATCTTTTCCAAAAAAAATGCATGAAAGCGAACTGCTACGCTTCTGCCGAGTTGTGCAAGTTTGTTTAAAAAAATGTTTGAATATTTCAGAATCGATTTCTTGAAAATGGGTACAAAATAAGAATTTCGTTAATTAAGTAACTAAGTAAATCAAAATTAAGTAAAGTAATTTTTGCGTGCGATCCAGTTTCTAGTATTACCAAACGGCAACCCGCTCTCTGCCCAAAATATGAATATCTCCTCAAAAAGGGTATACAAACACTCCACACACACACACACACACACACACACTGGTTGGTGGTCTAATTCATGTCTATTCATGTCGATCATTCCACGTTTCAAGCCCCCGATTCAAATTTCACAACTTCTAGAAACATTTTTTGACCATCTATGCTCCTTCCATATGGATTATGTGGGGTGGTGTTGCAGTCACTGGCCCACAGGCGTGGCGCGTGCAATGACCCAGTTATACAGTTCGCGCGCACATAGACTTCGTCCCGGCACCACAACTCACCTGCGCGATTGTTGGGACGTCTTCGCTCCAGCATGATAAAGTCCCCATCGTTGACGCCGCACTGCTGCAGCGAATGCTTGTTGTTCGTCAGCTCCCGGCCATTCAAGCGGACGATAATTTGATCGACTTCGGCCCCGATCTCCATCGCACAGAGGGCTTTGAGGTTCTCCAGCTCGAGATCGTGGGACACGTCCAAGCAGAAAAGCCGATCATCGGAGGCAGTCACTGTGATTTTCATAGTGCGAGAGACCGCTGGCGCTTGATTTGATGGGATGTATGGTGTGGGGTTTCACTTAACTCCGTGGGTCTGGTCTGGGTCGATTGATTACGCACAAACACTGTTTTGGAAGGATTCTCTGTTGGGGGACGACTGCCTGCTTGAATGGACCGAAATAATTTATAAATGCTCTCGGTAGATTGTGTTTTTTGTGTGCTATTTGTCAAAGGTGTCAAACCATCGATATTTTACTGCTCTACTACTACTATCGATGGTTTTGAGACTATCATGATAGTATCGAGCTACAGTCGTTGCGCTTTTGATATGTTTGCATTGGCTGCGATAAAATACGAACAAATCGACAGGTAGCATCTAATTTTTACAATGGACAAGTTCCTAAAAGGTTTCAATTATGTGCTATTGCTTTGTTGTTTTGGTACCTACCTGGTACCTGCGATGCGATGTAATGGGTTGCATTCAGATTGATATCGATGTATTGATATTATTCACAAAATACACTCGGGACTCCCGAGTCCCGAGTCGGGAGCATTTTTTTTTCGAAAACACTCCGGGCTCAAGTGGCAAGCCAATACGAAATTTTGAAATGGATAAAATATAGAAAATACATTGACATTTTAAACAAAGAAGTACTATCAAAAATGAGCTGGTTCACGTGGTGGTGCAGTGTTTCCAGTTCCGGTTCATGTATCGATATACATCGATATGTAGTGATTCATGGCTACTATCACTAATTAGCAGAAAAAATTTCTTGTATTTACCTTTATTCGATTGGGTCAACTGGCTGAGTGTAGACGCGGGGGCCAAAGGTATTTTCTTCAGTTGTTTTCTTTAGCATAATCAGCACATCATCAGGGACCATGTCCATGCGACAAGGGGAAGGAGAGGCGGATGTAGCCCCAAAGTCTAAGCGACCTTCAGGTGAGAGGTTTACTCTGAACACAGCACAGACACACCTGCATATAGACATACATTCGCACCCACGACGCACATGTACGCACATGTACGCACTGACGATACGCACACACATAATGTAACCAGTTGCTCAACTGATAAGATCGGCAGGCCCCCATCGTCGCTTCCATGGAATGAGTAATGGAATGGATAATTCCGGTCACCCATTCCCAGTTTTCACTTCCCTTTACTTGCCAGGGTAGAGATAGGGATATGGATGATGTCATGGTTAACCTTTAACGAAAATTGATATTTGAAAAAACCCTCCTACCGCCCAATAGATTCGGCCTTCAAGCAGCAACGGCTGCCCGCCTGGCAACCCGTCCTAACCGCGAGGACGGTATTGCCGACATTCTTTGTGATTGGAGTGCTCTTCATACCGATTGGCGTGGTGCTGCTGCACCTCTCCAATACCGCCAACGAGCTGGTCATTGACTACACCCGCTGCCAGTCATCGGACCCCGCCAACTCTGGCATGACCTGTGCGGACTACCTGCAGGCAAACACGGGCAAGCAGTGCAACTGCAACATCAATTTCACTCTGACCTCCGACTTTAGCGTGAGTAGCAAAACAGCAAGCCGACATGGGCGAGCACCGCCTTTCAAACAGGAGACTCATTGTTCTTTAATCGGTTTTTTTCAATTCTATGACCCCGCCTCCATTTGACCGACTTTTAGGGCGACGTATACATGTACTATGGTCTGACAAACTACTATCAAAACCATCGACGCTATGTGAAGTCCCGCGATGACATGCAGCTGCTCGGACAACTGTCCCAAACGCCCAGCACGGATTGTGCCCCGTTTGCCTATAACCCTGAGAATCAGTTGCCCATCGCGCCATGTGGCGCCATAGCCAACTCTTTGTTCAACGGTCAGTGGTCACATTCTCAAGCCTTGGACGCAGGATAAATAATTATCACTGTGTTTTGTGTTTCTTTTTTGTTTTGTTTCCAACAGACACACTTAAACTGACGCAGGGCGGTGTGAATATTAAACTTTTGAACACGGGCATTGCATGGCCATCCGACAAGCGGGTCAAATTCCACAATCCCGAGGGCAATCTCACCAAAGCCCTCGAGGGCTTCTCCAAGCCCATCTTCTGGCAGCATCCACTCGACAAACTGGACGAGGAGAATGCGGAGAATAATGGTTTCCAGAATGAGGATCTCATTGTTTGGATGCGCACTGCAGCGTTGCCCAGCTTCCGGAAGCTCTATCGGCGCCTCGACCAGAGTAACAACAATTATGCCAAAGGCCTAATGGCCGGAGAGTACACCCTGAATATCGAATACCGTATGTGCTGTGGATTCATCCCTCCCCCATTAAAATCTCCGACTGATTGTGTGTGTTTACTCTCCGTTTTCTAGGATATCCGGTGGCCTCTTTTGATGGCACCAAGCGCATGATTCTATCCACCACATCTGTGCTGGGTGGTAAGAATCCATTCCTGGGCATTGCCTACATCGTTGTCGGCGCCATATGCATAACCCTGGGCCTGGGCCTACTCCTGATCCATATGCGTTGCAGTCGAAGGTAAGAAACTAGTCCATAGCGGACCATACATTCCATCCATTCCACCCATTTCCCCTTCCATTCCCACTCACTCACTCCAACCCATAACCAAACAAAATCCAACCCAACCCTCTGCACTCACTCATGATACCCACTACTCCTGCTCCATTCGACAGCGTTGACTTAGAGTAGGAGGAGCTCTCTTGTACATACCCATACCATCCATAACCATTTGAAGACTCATATCTTGACCATGGGAGTGCGCGATAAGTATTAAGTAATAATCTTTCGACGTATGATTGACACATTTGTACTAACATTTCCTTTCAATTGCACTTGAACTGATCCAAGTAACCGTAATTCTTTCCCCTCCACATCCACAGCAGCAACATGGAGATGATCAACGTTAATCCACATACGCAGTACTCCTAGATGCCTCCTAGATCGATGACATCATTTCCGGCTGCCTACCTTAGCTTTAGACCAATCTGTATAAGCATAAAGTCATTTCTATTTATCAATTTATCAATTTATATTGTGTAATCTGCGACTCCTGTTGTTCTTCTTCTCTTCTGTTTTCTACTATTTTATTCGGCCATCCATGCGCTGAAAAACACTTTCTGTGTGTATGGTGTGTGTGTGCATGAAGCCATCAATCCAAGGAGTTGGCTCTGGCCCTTTGTTAATTGTATTTATTATCTGTACAAGCTTTTGTGATGTTTGTTATGTCTTCTACCGAATGAATCCATATGTATTTGAATGCCTCCAATCGCATTGGAAAGTTACTGCCAAGTACTTAAGTACTTTCAGAATAGCTTGTGCTCTGATCTGATCTGTAATAAACAAAAGAAAAGAAAGGAAACCCAGCATGAAAATCGCACTGCTAAAACTATACATCGATGGGATGTGGGATATACTGGGTACACACATACCTTCAGCAGAGCCGGAGAATCGAATCGTGTCGAGTCGAGTGCTTGCGTTATCCGGCGGCTGGCTATTCGTATTCCGATAAGCTAAGAGGCCTTATCAATCGACTCCAAATGAGTATACACCTGTGGCCGCTACCAAACCCCCCAAAATCCAATTCAGTAAAAACTACAAATTATTTCGATTGATTTTTATGTGTATTTCGTATATATATTTTCTTTTTTTAATTTACTTCTTTCTTTTCGGTTCCTTAACGACGTTCCAGAGGGACAAAACGACAGTTTTATTTTTAACTTTTTTGCATTTTGGTTTTAATGGATTTGTATTTTATTTTGTACGTGGATAAGTATCATATATTTAGGTCAATATCTTACAAACTAATTTTACATATAATGTGTGTATGTGAATCGTATATTAGAAGTTTTAATGCATTTTTTCGCATTTCTTGATCAGCGGAGCACAGCAGTTGCATGCGGTATGTGGTATGTGGCGAGAGTGCAAATTGTATGTGTGGTAGGTATGCTTCTTAATCGTGTATTTACTATTATTATTATGCTTAAACGGCTAATGATACTTGAAATGCATCACAGATGCACGATCCTATACTACATATATCTGCAAGTGAGTATACATTTCAAGTCATTTTATGTCCGTGGAGTATATGGGTGTGTGTGTGTGTGTGTTTATATTCGATATATATATATATATATAAATTTATTGTAGGTGTAAAATTCTCACATTACACTAAATGTGTAATGTAGCAGCAAATTATTAATAATTGTTGAAAATAATGTTCATCAGCGATGATCAATGGAATTTGTGTCTTAGTCTTTTCGTCCGTAAAGGTTAGGTTACATATCATCACTGCTTGTGGTCTCCGCATTCCATATTCTCCCTGTGTATTTGTGTATAATGAGTTACAGTGTGTATCGCACTCAAAGAACTGAAGTTTCAAATCTCTGGATTTAGTTAAATTAGCAGAGAGTAGTCTGTATCCCCAAGGCCATAACGACTGCACAGAACGGAACGATTAGGAGCGTACTTTTGTGAACGGATGCTTCAGTTTTTTGTATGTTTTTGTGTGGTATTAATCGTCCCGTTTTTGCAGCGTTATGACAAGTGTGTTGCATTCTATTATTATTATTAATGAAATCATTAATGATTTTTGGAATTTGGAGAAGCCCAATGACAAAGAAGATGCAAATTTGTTCAAAGTAACAATTAAAATATAAAAAAAAGTAATAATTGTGTATGGATTGTTTCAAGACTGCATCGAGAAAGAAGAATATATTTTAAGGCGCGTGTTTGGTGTGTTATTATTTTTTATATTGTTTTTATTCTCTGCATTCCGTATTCTCCCTGGGTATTTGCTTAACGAAATCAGTCAAGCCACTTGTACGAATATACTTTAAAACCAAATGTCTTGATTTAATTGAAATAAACGAGAAGCATTTGTTTCTCTAGCCATAAATGCTCAAAAAACAGAACTTTTTTATGGAATCTATAATGGGTTGCAGTGTGTGCCGCACTCAAAGAACTGAAGTTTTGAAATCTTTGGATTTAGGTTAGTCCCCAAGGCCATAACGACTGCACAGAACGGAACGATTAGGAGCGTACATTTGTGAACGGATGCTTCAGTTTTTTGTATGTTTTTGTGTGGTATTAATCGTCCCGTTTTTGCAGCGTTATGACAAGTGTATTGCATTCTATTATTATTATTAATGAAACCATGATTATTCTATCTTTGTTAATCGTGTACAAAGATTGATTTCTTCTATAACAAAATCTAAAGTTTTGGGGCCGAAATTGGGTGAGTGGTAATACTTTAACCGATTTTTGGAATTTGGAGAAGCCCAATGACAAAGAAGATGCAAATTTTTTCAAAGTAACAATTAAAATATAAAAAAAAGTGATAATCGTGTATGTATTGTTTCAAGACCGTCAAGAAAGAAGAAGAGATTTTAATACGCGTGTTTGGTGTGTTAGTTATTGTTTTGTATATTGTTTTTATCAGTCAATCCACTTGTACGTATATCTTTCGAAAACCAAATCTGTTTATTTAATTGAAATAAACAAGAAGCATTTGTTTTCCAGCCGCAAATGCTCAAAAAACGGAACGATTTTTATGTACGTATGCTTATGTTTTGTATGTGTTTTTGTGGTATTAATCGTCCCGTTTTTGTAGAGCTATGACAAGTATGTTGCATGTTGTAATTGTTATCCTAATTATTTTAGTTAATCGTGTAAAAAAATTGTTTCTTCTATAATAAAATCCAAAGTTTTGGGGCCGAAATTGGGTGAGTGGTAATACTAAAACCGATCTTTTGAATTTAGAGAAAATAAAATATATGTAAATTAATATGTGTATCCAAATCCAAAAACAATTCTCGACTCTTTTATTCGTTAAAAATCCATCATTTCATCGTCCCACCTAATAGAGCGTCGCATCTTAATACTAGATCAAATTTGTATATAATGTTTAAATATATGTTTAAATACATATATTTTATAATATATATATATATATATATAATAAATATATTTCGCACTCGCTTTCGAAAACCAAAAAACACATACGATGTCCTACACACAGTTCGAATACCAAGAGGACCTTTTCGCGTCCGTCTTGTTTCCCCTATTGGGAATGATACTCGTATTGATACCTGCAACCCTCTGCTGTTGCTCGCGTAAAATGTATATATATATATATATAGTCAGGCATATTTTCGGTATATGTTGTGTTTTTGTTTTGCTGCTGCACTTAAATTTTGTTGTTTCAGTTTCGGTTTCGTTGTGTGTGTTTTCCTCAGTATTTATATACTAAATATGTCCCGTTTTTGCAGCTGCATGCACGCACCATCACGTCCCCAACTAGTTTGTATTAAAAGTGTGTTGTATATTGTAACTAATATAATTAAAATCTTTGTTAATCGTGTAAAAAATGGTTTCTTCTATAATAAAATCGAAAGTTTTTGGGCCGAAAAGGGGGGTGTGGTAATGCTAAAACCAATTTTTGAATTTTGAGAAGAGAAATAAAACAATTGAAATACGAACGATAACCGACCCTAGCTGAGTCTAAAGGAGACTTCTGTCGTTGCCCCAGTCCATACCATTCTGGTATCAATTGTTTATTTTTATGTGCCAAAAGGGGCAAGCAAAATGCAATCCAATCCAATACAAAAAAACCTCATCAACCCAGAAGCCTTCGCTGCTGCTCAACCAAATCTGCCTAACCGTTCTTGTTCTTATACCCATCCGTAAGTATGGTGGCGACACTCAATTCCATATTGGGCTAGTGCAATCTTTTGCAATTTCCGTAGTAGTTTGTGCTGTTGATTTTATCGCTTATTTTTTGTCTCAATATTGGCATCAGCACACCGCTCTAGGAAATTGCAGCTGCTTGCAGTATTACAGCATGAATTTGAGTGCTTGCACCATGCTCACGGTTAGTTGTATAAGTTCAACGCATTCTCAACCAAATTCATGTTTCGAAATTAATCAAATTTGAGATATTATTTGGCATTGGCATGGGATTTATCACTGAATCAATTAGAATGGTGTTGTTTCAAGCAATATTAAAAAAAAAAAAAAAAGAAACGAAATAAAAGAGAATTACATGTTCCTTGCATTTGAAATTATGTGTATATATTTGTGTGACATACTCTCTTACTTTTCTAGATCCAATAAATCCTAGTTATATGATAAACGAATATTTCAGGTCGAAGTGGCAATGGCTCTTGAAATATGGGAAATTGAAAAAAAAAATAATAAAATATTACATTTCCCCCCCGCCCATACGTACATTGGGGGCTTTTTCTGTTCTTATGCTCTCGGTTTTGTTTTTTTGTGATAGCAATTGCTTTAAAGTGATTTAAATTATATATCTCCATATATATATATATATATATATATACCGAATGGGAGTAGAGAGTTTTGGGTTTTTTAAACCTTTTTGTTTGATTGTGTGTGTGTGTGTGTGTGTGAAACAAATACTTAGAAATTTATGATCTTAATAACTATATCTAACTGAGCTCTGGGACGACTATATCAATATGTTCTCCACTTTTCTACTGCCTTGTCGATTTTCGTGTGGTGTTTTTGTTGTTGGTTTTCCTTATTTGTGTGGATTTTTATGTTGTTTTTATGTGTTTCCTTTGGTGAGTCATAATCGTTTGCTTAATAATTGAGGTGTGTTCGTACGTACTTCCTACATAGATGCTTATATATGTACGCTATATATTTGATATATATAGGTTATCTAAGCAAAAAACCTTAGGCCTAAAATATGCGCCCCCCACCCAGTGCTCTCATTCATTCATCTTTCGTGTGTGTTTTGTGTGTGTGTGTTGTGTGTGTACGTGCGTGTGTGCGTAAAAACTAGTTTAACATTGTAAAAAAAAAAATCTTATACATATATCTTATATAGTTTACGATGATATATGCATGTATAATATTGTATTTAGTATATAAGGTATGCCTTAAGACTAGAAGCAAGAAGAAACTCTACTATATGGTGGCACACACGCACGCATTCCCCGCCCCTTCTCCTACTTTCACTATACATAAATGTGTTGCTGCTGTTGCTGCTGCTGCTTCTGCTGCTGCTTGTTGAATGCATGGAATGCGTTTTTTTCTGATGATCATTTTGCATGATGGTTTTTCATGCTGTTTTTGTTTTTGTGTTTGTTTGGTGGTCGATGGTGGTGGATTGTGGGATGGTCTTTTGGTGAATGAGTCGGTGATTGGCTGGCTTTGTACAAGTTGTTTCGAGTGTGAACGTGAATACGGACGAGGATGATTGTGGACAAACGACTGGGATAATACGAGTACCTATGATGATCCGCTCAATTGCTGTTGCTGTTGCTGCTGCTGCTACCGCTGGCCCCCATTTCTGTGGCGGCACTTCTTTGCCGGTTGTTGTTGATGTTGGCGGTGACTGCCGTTGCTGCTGCTGCTGTTGCTGCTGCTGGAGAGAGCTTCGAGGATTTGGTCGAGGCATTGTTGTTACAACTGCTGGGAACAGTCGTCGCCGCTGGCGCTGCCGTGGCCGTCGTCGTTACCGTTACCGTTGCGGTTGCTGTTGCTACTGCTGTTGCATTGCTTGTTGCTTGTGAGGCAGAGATTTTTGGACCATTGAGAAAATGGCTTTTGATGTGAGACTGGAGAAGCTCCTGGGAATCGAAACAAAGTTGACATAGATCACAGGTAAAGCTGGGATTTGACGACTGATCGCCAGCCTTCTTACGCCGCTCACCAGTTGAATGCGAATTGGATGTGGTCGTGGATGTTGATTCGCTCTCTGATGAAGATGCCGACGATGTGGCCCCCCCATCGACATTCTGCTCATCATACACCTCCTCCACATCATCGTCTTCATCAAATTCTTCTTCAATAATGTCTTCAATGGCCATTGGATGGCCATCCTGATCTTCGTTGTCCTCGTCGGAGCTGGGCAATATCTCATCCCTTTGCTGTTGGGGCGTGGTTTGATGCTTTTTAGACTTGCCATTCATCAGGGGCTGTGCCTCTGCCACTACCTCCGCCGTTTCCTCGTCGTCTTCGTCTTCTTCATCGTCATCGTCGTCGTCGTCTTCTTCATCGTCATCGTCCTCATCGCTTTGACTTTCGCTGCCGACTTCACCTCCATCCTCTGGCTCCTCATCATCGGAGCTGTTCACTTCCTCGACGAGATCATCATCATTGTCAATATTATTGGCATGCTTGTGTTGCGGCTGCAGCAATTGTGTGGCAGGTGTTGGTGGGGGCACACCCTCTTCATCTTCGCCCTCATCTTCATCATCGTCCTCATCCTGCAGCTCATCTTCTTCATCATCGTCTTCAGTGTCGTCGTCGTCCTCATCCCCTGTGCCGGAGCTTTCTTCATCAGCGTCTGAGCTGTCCCCATCCTCCATTTCGCTATCATCTTCCCCTGCCTTGACCGCCTCTGCCTCTGCCGCTGCCGCCGTCGCCTCCGCTGCATCCAGTCCACCATTCTCCTCCGTTTTCTGTTGCGACGCGGCGCTGGGTGGCGGCTCAACCAATACGGATGCTTTGGATGTTGTTGCCTCGGATGCTGACGATGCTGATGACGCACCTGTCGATGCACGTTCTCTGTCGATGGCTGATTGTGTGGCCACTGGTACAATGACATCCTCCTTCAAATGATTGTTGATGTGATTCATGAGCTTCTCCTTGCGCGACAAGTACTCGCCGCACATATCACAGCCCCATTGGAAGGGACAAAACGGTCGCACCACCTTCGCATCGGCCAGCTTGTGTTCGATCCACAGTTCCTTTGTCTCGAATTTCAGGTTGCCGCAACGTCGACAGCTCAGTGGCTCATCAACCACAATCACTGGCGGTGCTGGCAGGCTACTCACTTCATGCTTATGCAGCTCATACATGTGTCGTCGCAGGTTGTTGTTGCTGATGAAGGTCGAGGGGCAGTATTCGCATTTCAATTCACGTTTACGTTTCATTGATTTGCTCCTGCTGCTGCTGCTGTTGTTGTTGTTGCTCCTGCTGCTGCTGTTGTTGTTGCTGTTCGGCGTGGACGTGGAGTTCTGTTGTTGGCTCTGCTGCTGCTGTTGCTGTTGCTGTTGTTGGTTGGGCGTCAGACCCACTGCATGCAGCTCCCGTAGCATCGATGTGGAGTTGTTCACCGAATTGTTGTTGTTGTTGTTGATGATATTCGTCGTTTCGCTGTCGATGTGGTTCTACATTTTGGATCGATACGATAGATTGGGGAATGGGGAATGGGAAAAAGGAGAAGAGAGAGAGAGAGAGAGAAAACAAGAGATTAGTACAAATTTTGTTCAACGAGAGAGATATGATGTTGATTGTGTTTTTTGCGACTGGTGCGGAGGCATCTCTCATCATCATCATCAGCATCATCCCATCAGCATGGTTGGTTCTTTTTCGTTCTCCTCGCTGCACAAGCCGAAAAACGCTCACCTGCTTGCTATCACCTCTGAAATGCCACTTGCGATGCACTTTGAGTGCAATCACTTGGGGGAATGTCTTTGTACACATATCGCACGCATATTCCCCATTCTCGTTCTGGCCCTCCACCTTAAATTGGGCCGCATCCGCTGGCCCATCATCGAACATCGCCGCCAACGGATTATCCACATACAGATCCTGTTCATGCTTCTGTATGTGCTTGCTAAAGTGCTCCTGATCGGTGAAACGGGCACCACAAATTGTACATGCCACCTCCGGTGTGCGCAGCTTTTTGGTACTGCCACTCGATGTGGCTGCTGCTGCTGTTGTTGTTGTTGCTGTTACTGCTCCTCCATCACCAGCATCCTCCTGATGGTTACGCTGCTGCTGGTGACGGTGGTGCTGCTGCGGCTGCTGCTGCTGCTGCACGTCTTCCTCGTCATCATCGTCGCCAGTCTTGTGCCGGAATACGGCCCGACCCTGTGGATTTGTCTGCGTCAGCAGCTCCTGTTGATGCGCCCCCGTGGAGGTAATCGGTTTGCGGTTGCAGGTTGGCGTATGATTGTCCAGCATCTGATGGTCAAAGAACACCTTGCGGCACAGCGTGCACTCGATGGGGTCGGGCACCTGCGGATGCTTTTTGTAGCGGTGAACCTGCCACGCGAGAGGAGGGAGAGATAAGGAGAGATAAAAGCAAACGATTAGTATCAGTCAGTGTGGAGCAGAAAATAAATTTAAAAATAGCAAATATCAATTTTTGGTATTTCGATGCTTATCGATATTTTAGGCGAATCGATTTATACCAATCGATATCGATTTGTGTTCTACGAGTTTTCAGTCATAAAAAAAATGTCTAAACTTACCCATAGACTCTTGCGGCCGCTGTAGACATTGCCGCAGTCCTTGCACGAATAATCATTCGAGTCGAACTCATCGTGCGAGTTGATGTGGATGGCCAGCTTTTTGTTTGTGTTGAAGTTGGAGGGACAGTATTTGCATTGGTACCAGTACAGCGGCGTCGTTGTGGCGGCAGTGGCTGTGGCTGTGGCAGCCACAGCGGAAATGATGGACTGATCGGCCAAGTCGCCAGACGACTTGCTGTGGTGCTGCTGCTGATGATGATGGTGGTGGTGACGGCTTCTATTGCCACCAATCTCCTCCATGATCATTAGATCGTCATCATTGATTTTCGAGGATGTGGATGCAGAGGCAGAGGCCGAAGCCGATGCCGAGGCGGATGCAGACACCGACACGGACGTTAGCTTATGGACACTCCTCTTGTGCTGCTTCAGCTCCAGCTCCGAGCTGTAGACAATCGAGCAGACATCGCACTCAAACTGCTTCACAATCATCTCATCCTTGATCGCACGTCCGTGCACCTTGAACAGATGCACCTTCAGACCCTTCTCGTAGGCAAACTCGGCATTGCACAGCTTGCATTTGATGAACTGCACATTCTGCACCTGATGGTCGGTCAGCATGTGATAGCGGTACGATTTCTTTGAGCTAAAACGCCGCTGACAGATGCGGCAGCGCATCCGGCGAAAGCGACGATCCGCCGCCTGATCAAGGCTACGACGAAACACGGCCTGCTCCTGGGGCGTCTGATTAACCATGGCAGGGGGCACAGCAACAGCAGAAGCAGAACTAGAAGCTGCACCTCTGACCCCACTGATGCTGGCCATCAGCTTTCCTGTTTCGAGCGCCAGAATACCCTCATCATCATCATCCACATCCATGGAGGCTGCTGATGATGTGACCGTCTCTGTGGCTGGGGCGGCGGTTATGGTCAGCGATTTGGGTGTCATGCGATTGGCCGCCACCAGAGCGGCATTCACCGAATTCGAGGCCGTGTAATGAGAGCGCATGTGATTGGACAGACCAATATTGTTGCTGAACAGTGCATTGCAGATGGGGCATTCCTTTTGCTGGCTGGCCACGCCACCCACCAGACTGCTGTTGTTGCTGCTATCGTCCAGGCGTATCTTCTTGGCCATGCTGCCGGTCTCCTCCTCGTCATCATCTGGAAAAGATACAAGATACACGAATTTCAGACTCGATTTGATCCGTGATTTTAGGTTTAGGCTTAAGCATAGCACACGGAAATTAAGTATCCAAATTCAAACAAAAAATGGTTAGACTAGAGACAGAGATACATAGTAGAAGGCTACAGCACAGCACAGCACAGTACAGTACAGTACAGGACGTCTACACACTAAGCCTAATTACCGAGTGTCCCACCATTTGTTATTGACATCAGATCCTTCATCACGTAGTCGTAGCGACCCGTGGATACATTCGGTGTACTGCCATCGGCCAGCTTCACGGCATCCGCATTCACAATGTACTCAAAGCCACCGGAATGACGATTCTTGTCCACGCCATGCACATTGATCATGTGCTCCCGCAGATACGAGATTCTTGGATAGCCCAGGCCGCAACGCACGCATTTGTATGTCTCCGGCAGTTTGTTTGGATGCTTCGATTCCATGTGTCGCAGCACGTTGTTGTAGTTGTTGTACTGTTGGCCACAGATGGGGCAAACCTGTGGCATTCGCGAGAAATACTGCGATTTTGGTGCACCACCAGCGTCACGATTTAGGGAGCCAGGTGTTGTGCACGACGCCGCCCCACCACCACCTCCTCCCGATATGGGCTTTGGCGTTGAGGTTTGATTGGGTGCGGCTGCTGCTGCCGCTGCTGCACTGCCGCCGCGTGACTCATCGGCGGGGGAGCTAACTCCAATGCCAAGGGCACCCAGTAGACTCCGCTTGCCAGGTGAGTTCTCAATACTGCTGCTGCTCCTACCACCGCCACCACCGCCCATTCCACTCACAGTGGAGGCATTATCGCTGCTTATACCTCCCAAATGATCCTGATAGACATGATCGAGGAAACGCTGATGCGTCTCCACCTTGGCGTCGCACGTCATGCAGCGTAGCCGGACAATGCAGTCCATATTGTTGTAGTGGCGTCGCCTGTCCACGGGATCGGCAAAGTCCAAGCCACAGAAGCTGCACTGTATCGAATTGTTGTCCTTGCGCTGCACATCCGCATGCTTGTCGTACACATGGGTGCGAAACTCGTGCTTGGTGCGGAAGCCCTTGGGGCAGAGTTTGCACTCGTAAAGCTTATTCACCAGCAGCTCCTTGGCGCGCAGCTTCTCCGGCCGTTCGCCGCTCGAGCTGTTATCGAGCAGCAGCGGTACAACGACAGTGGGACTAATTTGGGTCGTCTCGCCACCGAATGAACCCAGGTCCGATGATGTGGGATGAAAGTTTGGCTGCTTGCCGCGCAGGGCATTCAGCACACGATACAGATTGATGCAGTTGCGCTTCTTGAGATGTGAAATGAACAGCGCCTTCGATTCGTTCATCTTGAGGCAGTTGAAGCAGAGATTACGCGGCAACAGCGGATACTTTTTACGCACATGCGCCATAAAGTTCTTGTACGTACTAAAGTATTTGTCGCAGCAGCGGCATGTCATCGTCTGGTACTGCTCCAGGAATTCATAATTCTGCTCGATAAACTCCACCTTGTCGCGGGTGAGCAGCGGCTGATATTGCTCCGGATTTTCATAGTTGAAGCCCCCACCCTCGCATTTGATGAAGGCATTCATCACCACCTGACGATACTTTTGGGTCGATATATTACCCCCGGCAGCGCCGGCAGCTTTGCTGGCCTCCTCGGTGGCCGCCTCCGCAGCGGCACGCTGTATCTCCAATGCAGCCGCCAGTGCCGGTGTGGGCTTTGTTATGGGCGTATTGTTCGGCGAGTCTGTCGACAATTGGAATAGATTTGGGTGCAAATTTCGCTCATGGCGTCGGGCATTGGCACGTGTCGAAAACTGGAGACTGCATGCCCGGCAGCTGGCCACCTTTGAGTCCCCGGCGGCGGCCACATTAGCCACAGCATTGGGCGGCAGCGAGGCGGCCGCTGTTTCTGCATTCACACCATGCTGCGCCGTATAATCATAGTCGGAGGTCTGTGTCAGAGAGAGAGAGAGAGAGAGAGAGAGGTGTGTGTGAATATATATAGAGATTCATATATAGAATGAATAGAAAATCAAACGTACCATAAGTGGTACATCGCCCTCGTGCTCGGAGCGTTCTAGGAACATTGTGGGATCGACCATGTCGTCGGATTCGTCCAACGATTTCATTTGATAATCATCATCTGTGTCAATGGGCTCATCCTTGATGGGAATTGCGGGCAGTGGCTAAAGTTTGTTCAGTTTCCATATATGAAAATAAATCAGATCAAATCAAAGAAAAGAAAAGAACGAGAAGATTAAATTAGATTTGGTGATCAGACTGATGAAGATCGAATCAAATACGATAACAATGAAATATATAGCCGGCATTTAAGCACCGACTATCGATACCCGTTAGCCCAGAGAATTGTCTTTGATCGTGATCGATATTTCTTGGCAGACATATATCGGGTTAACAGGTAGGAGAAGAAAAGGTGCAAAACCAAAACAAAAACAATATCGAAATTATCTCCTGTAAAAAGTTCTTCAGGTGGGAAGAGAAGGGTAGCGGCAAAAGGGATTGAGGGGCGTAGGGTGGTAGGGGGGTTGGGAAATTGTCGGAAGTGAAGGGGAGGGGAGTGACACGAAAGGAATCGTTTCGAATGCACGATACAATTACATTATAGGAGTAGCGTCTGAAAAATCGCAATTGCTGTGCGGCACTCTGCAGAGTCACCGGCATTAGCAGCGGTGCTGTCGCATGTTGCATGGAGACGGAGACCGACGAGATGCCGGTGCCAGATGCAGATGCTGCTGCCATCGCCGCCGCAGTGGAGGCGTGAGCTATGGCGTTGCCATGGCTGTACGTGGATGTGGACGGTAAGACGTCGATCTTGCTGCTACTTTGGCTGAAATCAAGTGGCAGCGACAACGGCAGATTCCCCCCCACCACAGTGGCAACCGGTGGCAGTATTTCAGCAGCATGAAGAACCGGATGGTTAGCAGCAGCGGCAGCCAGAATTGGCACTGCCAATGGTACTGGTGCTGCTGGAGGAGCAGCAGCAGTAGCAGTGGTTGTTGCTGGAAGAGGTGGCAATGGTGGCACTGCTATATCCAAGGGTAAATACACTCGTGGCTTAAATTTTCGGTGCCCAGGCAGACCAGAAGTTTGAGGAGCAGGACGTCGCGGCGCCGGCTGTCGCTGACGTCTCTTCTGCTGCTGTTGCTGATGATGTTGCAGCTGTTGATGATGTTGTTGCTGTTGCTGCATCATCTGTTTGCCCCGCTGCTGCTGCTGCTGCTGCTGTTGCTGATATTTACGATAATGATGCTGGCGCTGCTGCTGCTGAGATACTGCTACTGCTGCTGCTGATCCACCACCAGATGCTGGTGTTGTGGAGGAGGAGCTGACCGTTATCGTTGGCACCTGCAATAGAAGGGTCTGCAGGGTTTGCTGCTGTGACGATGTTGTTGTCGCCGTCGCCGTCAATCTGGCTGGTTGCTGCGACTGCTGCTGCTGCTGCTGATGCAGCTGTTGTTGTTGTTGCGGTTTAGGACTCACATAGACTGTTAGGGATTTGCGTTTCTTCAGCGAGGGTATGCCGTCCAATATTTGGGCGGCCGATGGCTTCTCCAAATCGATCTCATTCTCCGAATGATGCTGCTGCTGCGACTGGTTCTGTTGGTGGTGATGCTGCTGCTGCTGCTGCTGATGACCTCCTCCATTCTCGGCACTGTTCAAGTCCAAATAGCTGAGCAGCTTGCTCTTGTTGGCCTCCAGCCACTGGCGCTGTTTGGTCTGTGCGCTAACCGAGCGATTCTTAAAGCTCTGCCACGAGTTCAAGTAGCTGATGCAGGCGTGACAGATCTGCAGTGACAGCCGATCTTGTGGCGTTATCTGTAATGAAAGCAAAATGCACAAAAAGCGCACATTAATTTCCAGTGTACAAGTTCAATCAAGCTTTAAAATTACATCCCTCACCGCCATCGCTCATTACCCCCTCACGACGCCTTTTGAGTAGAGTGTTCTGCCCCATGTCCAGTCAGGCGGAGAGGAGCATGAATGCAGGTAGGCGCATTCGCATCAGCTATCATAGCTACCCCCCATTAATGTCAATGACCTGCTTATAATTATATGCAAGCAAAACTGCCGCAGCATCCCACACTCCCACCCCTTTTGCCCCTGCACATTCGGAGTTCACATTTACACACACACACACACAGAGAGAGATTGCGCCGCCAATCATATAAAATGTCCTTCTGCCCGATAACACTGTTTGCTTGCGCATGTGTGTGTGTTTATTCCCACTACCTTCTCTATATGTCGCAACAATACTTGTGCGTGTCCTCCCTCTATGTACTACGTAAGTATCGCTCATATGTACATGCATATATACTTGGGCATGTACAATCCTGTCTTGAAGCCAACCTGGCCAAAAAAAAACATTGTAATGTGCACTTAAAAAATTAATAATAACAGTTATCCCAATGCAACTTGGCTATCGACATCACTAGTGTCACATTTTGGGTTATCGACATCGTTAGCCGTCACATTTTTGGTTATCGAGATGGCCTGCAACGGGTATCGAGATTGCAGCCGTACGTACCGTACGAATTCGATCAAAACAAAACAAATGTTGAAGTGATGCATATTTTATTGTTATTATTGTGTTTACTCGTCACATTAGGCATTGAGCAAGTGGTTGGTTTGCTTGTGTGTGTGGATAAAGAATTCAATATTTAACTTACAGCCTCCCCCCACCACGAGACACCCAACCACATCCTCCCCTCTTTCTTATGCCGGCGGCGGTGATGGCGATTCCTTGTGGCCTGTGGCCAGGCCCCAATACACAAGAATTCGAACCGACCCATTCCACTTGACTCCCTCCAACATTCCGCTTATATACCATCATCCCTACTGTGTGTGTGTGTGTGTTAGTGTGTATGCGAAATCTTATGTATGCAAGTACATCCCCCCTCCCCACAAGTAGCAGGACTTGTATGTATTTTGGCTTTGGCACTGGCTTCTTCTTCTTCTTGCCCGATAATATGTTTGTTCATTCACCTTATACACCCCACACCAGAATATTGACTGTGTCGCCACATTCATGCCATGTTATGTTTCCCTGCCGCACATCTCTTACTCCAAATTCTGATGGATTGCAATTGGATGCAGGCAGCTCCCAGTTCCCAGTTTCCAGCACCCAGTTCCATCCCCTGCTATACATTTAAGAGCCTGAAACTGCACTTTAATTGGCGACTGACTTTGCTTATTGACCAGACATAACCACAATCACACGCAAAAACACCCACACACACACGTTAGCCATTAAAGTTACGCTTCGATGTTGGAAATATACAAATGAATATATGTATGTACAGATGTATATACAAAGCTTACATATATATACATATGTATTTGTACATGTATCAATATTTTTGGAAACCTTTTTGGCTCAAGACCTTCCATTTCGAAAGTCGCCCAAGCAAAAGGAGATATTGATATGTCCATCCAACAAATAACTGTGCACCCGACCATGTGTGTATGTTCAGGCGAAACGAAAGCAAGCGAAGTAGAAGAAGAAGAACTGCAGCAAGCAGCTGCCGCCAACATGGTGTCGGTGCAGTTGCAGTCCACCAGCTGCTGCTGCGACTGCTGCCTGGCGGGGACCAGGTGTAATCATCTTACTATCCTCATCATCATCAAAATCGGCCAACACGGCCAGCGGATAAGATGGCTGCAGGACAGAGTAGAGTGGCGACTGACTGGCAAGCATCCCAGTGAGCACCGCTGCTCCTCCGTCCAGAAATCCAGTCCCAAACCCAACCAGCAACGCCGCAACGAACGGGTTTTGTGCTGTGCGCTTCTTCTCCTTTTGTGTCCTTATTCGTTTACTTTTATCTATGTGTGAGTGTGTGTGTGTGTGTGTGTGTGTGTGTATGAGGTAAAGAGAGCGCGCGTCCTGTCCACGTCCGCACAACACACACAACAAAAAAGTGAAGACGTAGAAGACAAAAGTAACCCTCATATTTGTAGCAGGAGCAAGCAGGAGATCGAAGGAGAGTGAGTGACGTGAAGTGAAGTGAGGGAGCGAGCGGTAGGGTAAGTGTACGGAGGAAGGAAGCCGATTGGAAAATGAATATTCCAACAATAAATAGCAACAACAACAATCGCAAATGAGCAATCAAGTGGCAAGAAGAGATTTCTGGGTATTTGGAACGGAATCACAAAAAATATAGTATTTGTGTGCCATCAGCTGATCGATCGCATTTAATGCTGTTGGTGGGGGTGGTGGTACTATTTTACTGCTATGAGTACTCTATTCTGCTCCTCTTTTATTTACATTTCCAACGGTTTCATTCCAATCCACGGAATTCTGCTCGAAAGGAGAAAGTGAATCCAACGGCCATCTTGGATTTGGATGCGCCAAGCCAAATACATACAACCAATATATGTCTGTGTGTGTGTCCCCGTATGGGAATCTGCATCCTCTTTTCATTTATTATCAGAATCTCATCATCTTACGAGGGCACTGCTGCCTGCCTGCCATGCCTGGAGTTTGGAGCTGAAGCTGGAAACAGATGCGAGACCGAAGCATGCGCACGTAACCGCTTGGTCACGCTGTGCCCCCCGTCTGGCACTGGGCACTGGCACTGGCTCTGGGTCTGGGGCAGAGAAAGTTTTCCACCTGGGGATCATCATCATCAACAGCAGCAGAAGCTGAAGCAGAAGCAGCAGAAATATGTGTACCAACCAAACGCGACAACAAAATGGTGGAGAGATGTGCCGCTGATGATGCAAACGAAATTCGATGCGGGATGCAGGCGGTAGAGACGACGACAACGACGGGCACCCAGGCATCAGGCAGGAAGAAGAGAAGCCAACCCAGGCCGCCGCCAGCAACGACAACAACAACAACAACTGAAGCGCTGAAGCAGCAGCAGCGTCAGTTTCTTCTGTGTGTATGCCCATGCCCATCAGGTAATCTGCGTGAAGAGCCATATCCAGAGTTTGCCTGCCCAAGGTGAAACCACTCGAATTGTACCCGGTCCGACCTGGGCCTGGGCCTGGGCTTGGCCTGCCTTTGTCTTCTGTGTGTGTGTGTGTGTGTATGTGTCGTCTCCCTGTTTCCCTGCCACTGCCACTTCCACTGCCCATACCATCCATACCTATATGCCTGTGCCTGTGCCTCTGTATCTGTATGTGTGTGTGTGTGTATGCGGAGAGCATGTGGTCCGCCTCCAGATAACGAGAACAGAGCAAGAGTCAGCCAGCCCAGCCCGCAGCCACACAGCCAGCAGAAGCAGTCGAGCTAGCGATGACGCCAACCCAAATGCTCGGTCGGTCGGTTCGTCGTCGTCGGGTTCGCTTCTGCCTGTGCTGTGCTGTGCTCTGCATCTGCCTTTGCCTGTGCGAGAGTGCCTCTGCCTGTGCTTGTCTCTGGGTGTGTGTGTGTGTGTGCATGAAGAGCAATTGCCATGAAATCGAGCCCAAAGCAGACCAAGCCACCAGAGCCCATAGCCATAGCCATAGCCAGAGCCAGAGCCCCCAGAGCAGGGTAGAGCACACGCAGCAGCAACGTGCGCTGAGTGCGGGCGATGGCGACAACGATGTCGTTGTCGATGCCGGGGGCGCAGGCCACAGTCGGGGGCAACCATTTTGTGTGTGCTGCCGAGCAACCGAAACAGAAAAAAAAAAAAGTGGATGACGATGACGAGGGCCACACAAACTGGGCCCAGGGGCAGAGCCCAGCACCATCACCAGTGGCGGGTTGGGTCGAGCATGGGCACGGGAACGGACATGGGCATGGGCACAGGCATGGTCCCAGCCGGCTCTTGAATGAATCAATAAACGAAGCTAGCGAAGCCAACAGAAAATCTGGTTCTGGTAGTGGCACATGTTTCCATTTACAGAGGCCCACTGGAGTAGGAAGAGTGTCCTCCACCATCATCATCGTCATCCAAATGGAAGCCAGGCAAAGGACGCACGCGCGCAAAGAGAGAGAGCAGAGCCAGCCGGAGAGTCAGGGACAGAGAGAGAGTAGCAGGACAGGAAGCAGGCAAGAGGTGGGGGTACAAACGGATGGATGGATAGATGGATTGTGAACTGGATACGTTTATGCCCGAGAGGAACGAGCACAAGCACGACCTGGGCCGTGAGGAGCAGCAGCAGCAGAACAGCAGAACAGCAGCAGCAGCAGAAGGAACAGACCCCAGATATAAATCTAGCAATCGGCGCAGCAGCTGCTTTCTGCTTTTGCTCTTCCAAGACTTCCTTGAGCCCATGCCCATGCCCATCCATCCATGCTCTCCAAAATTCCAGGGAATGTGAAGGAAGGAAGGAAAGGAAGCATCCAAAGGCAACAACAAAATTATATGTAATTGCCGTTGGTTTGCCTGGGCGAGCGCGCTTCTGCCTGTGCCTGTGCCTGTCCAGGCAGAGGCAGAGCAACACACACACACATACGCATCCATACGTCACATCTCTAGTACGCATATACACACACGCATGCACACGCATACATAGCAGGCAGCAGCAGCGACACTCGGCCTCGACCAGTGCTGCTCCGCTGTGCTCTGCTCTGCTCCGCTCCGCTCATTGTGCTCTATGCTTTGTGCTGGCCATTCGTTTCGCATATTTTCCTTCTGTTTTGCTGGCCAAGAACTGAGGCAACAACAACAAGCAGCAGAAGTTGAGCAAGGGGACAAAGTGGGGAAAAAGCCAAAGTAGATAAAGAAGAAGAAGCAAGGGGGCTAAATATTTTGGTAAATATTTCAAAATAAACAAAAATCAAAGCCATAGAGAAGATGCGAGATAGGATTCCCCTTCTTCGGCCACAAGGAGGCAGGATCAATCCTAACCTCACAAAGCACTGGAAGAATCGATTGCCAGCAGGGCAGCGCAGACCGTGCCATGCCGTGTACCGTGTGCCGGGCCGGGCCGGGGCAGGCAGGGAGTTCGTTCAAGTTGATTATGATGAAGCAGCGTTCAAAAGCAGATTGTGGTCGGGTTGTGTGCACCAATACCAATGAATGCCCCTCTAGCCAATCCACTCCAGTCCAAGCCATTCCATTCGGTCGGGTCGGTCGCTGCTGTCGCGTCATCGAGGCATCGTGACTTGGCAGTGAGTAAAACAGAAACCCCAGGCCCTGGCCTGGTCTGGTCTGGCCACGCCACGCCAGAGACCAGAGACCAGACCCGACCCGACACGGACCATGCGGTGAGGCACAGCATGGACAGCACCGCGCGCACACACACACACACACGGAGAGTTCGACGGATGAGGAGGAAGAGGAGCAAGAGAAGCAAAAGGTAGGCGGGGTTGGCTGGTTGCTTTTTTTTGTTTTTTGTTGTTTTTGGTTGGTGGCCATCGGTTCGTTCGCTCATCGTTGTCGTCGTCGTCGTCGTTGGCGTCGCCAGCGCTTGCACAACGGTGTGGCTGTGGCTGTGGCTGCGGCCGTTGCCTGTGGTTGGGCTTCATCCGTAACCTCACTTTTCGGATGCTTTTCGGAACGAAACTCCAGCCAACCATGGCTGGACGACGCCTGACGCCGTCGATTTGATGATGATGGGACGCTATCCGAGAACACTCACAAAAATACTCATACAAACACACGCACACACACACACAGATAGGCGCATACCGAGAAAAAACAAAAACGAAAAGGCAACTCAACAATTTTTCCACGAAAGCTACAATCCGACAGAACCACAAGAAATCTCATCATGCTGCCCTCGCCTCGGGTGTGGCTGGGCCTGGAACACGGCCTATTGCCTGATCCGCCTACTGCTCCGATGGGTTTGGTGGGGAATATTGAAATGTATGTATAGCTGTTCGGGCAGGGGACTGGGGTGGATGATGTGGATGTGGGATGACGACAGCGGCAGCGACCGATTACGTGTGCACACTGGATGTGACCCATTCTTTGGGGTAAACCTCTTCGCCCAAATAAAAAAGAGAAACACTCGAACACTTCTCCACTCACCTTGATGTTCACACAGTTGTGAATTTTTGTGGAGAGCGGCTCCTTGTCGGCCGCATAGCTATTGATGATCGAAATGCATTCCGTGGCCGGGGCAATGCAGAGGCGGCAGCAGTTTTGTCGCGCCCGCTGCTGTTGCTCGGGTTTCGCTGTGGTTGTAGCTGGCGGTGTGGCTCCTGCTGCTGTCGTCGTTGCTGTAGCCGATGCCGATGCCGCTGCCGTTCCCTGGCCCTGGCTCTGGCTGGTCGTTCCAGTGCCAGACACCGACGACGCTGCTGCTGGTGCTGTCACCACAGTTGTAGTAGCTGTTGTTGCCCCCGTGTCGCACATTGTGACCGAAGTTTAGTTTGTTGTTTTTCTTTGCGCTGTGCCTTTTGCACGTTTTCACTTTTATTTCGCGTTGTTTTCGGTTCTCTTGAGCTCGAGAGAACGACGCGACAAATTGGGAATCGAATCTTTTTCTCGGTATTGTATCACTCGCGCCCACTTTTCGTTGCGCTGAGCACATTGGCCCTCTCGTCACGCTTCATTTCGACATTCGGTCGACTTCAGCCGATCGGACTTACTCCTGCTCCTCAGTTGGGTCGCTGTCGCTGCGTTTGGCAGGCAGAACGAAATCGCACAAGAAAAAAAATAAAACTCTGACAAATTCTGCGCTCGACGTACGTCCGGACACTGCAAAATAGAGGTGTCAAACCATCGAGGGTACTATCGATATTATCGATATTTTGCTGCTAGTCTCTACTATCGATGGTTTTGAGACTATCATGATAGTATCGAGCTACAGTCGTTGCGCTTTTAATATGTTTGGATTGACTGCTATAAAATACGAAGACACATTTGTAAACAAATCGACAGGTGGCATCTAATTTTTACAATGGACAAGTTCCTAAAAGGTTTCAATGGTTTTTTAATAATTATTAGAGCTATCACGATAGTATCGATTGTTTTTTCAAAACATTCAACGTTGATATTCCTCGATTTTGATATTCCGTTTAATATTACTAGCTAGCTGGGACTCTCAGCCCTAAACAAATAATTTTAACCGATAGATACATAAATTTTCTACAGTACTGGCAAGTTTTTAAAACTCTTTTTTACTGGATTATTTACATATTAAGGTTCAAACAAAAACAACATAAAACGAATGTGTCGTCGTTTTGTGGCGTTGCCAGACTCGTGCAATTCGTAGTTGCTGCGGGCTGCCATACCGTGATATTTTGCGATATGAAATTCGTCAATTTTGATATTCAGTTTAATATTACTAGATAGATGGCCCTCTCAGACCTAAAAAAGTAACGTTTTCACACTCACTTTGCGTTTTACTTCATTTTTTTTGTTGACATGACCAATTTTTTTAGATCTAATTTTGAGGTTGGCTTAAACAAAAATTATTTATAAAAAGGCTATAGCTCAATTGCACTGGTAATGGTGTCAAATTCATGTCAATGTATAAGCATTATACTCTTTCATTTTTCAATTAACATTTTAGTTGTATAAAAATCAGATTACTTTTCATTTCGGCGAGGAATTTGTTGCCGTTTTCAAAACGGAAAAATCTTGCGTTTTACGAGTGGGGGAGCGCCTGACTTTTCGTTTTGAAAAGTAAATCACAATTTCGTTTGTGTAAGTGAAAACCGGAGACTGTCTGTATATTTTGTTTACCCAAAAAATGGCAATATAAATGTTAAATTTATAAGCCTTTTTAATCTGGGTTACTAAATAGTACGAGTCAAAGATAAATTTGTTGCTATGGACTTACCATTCTTTTCCATCGTTCATCGCTATTATTGAATCTTTCGCAATATTATTTTATATTTTATTGAAATTCATTCAATTTGAGAATGCTTATTATTCAATTCCAAACGCCACAAAAATATCACTTTAAAGCTGCCCATTTTTGCATTTAATTTTGTTATAATTTGGATTTAATTTAGTTTCTTATTCACTGTCACCGCTTTTTATTTAATTCCTAACTTTCAATTCACTTTTTTGTTTTTAAATTTTTTTTATTTCCCGAGCTCCGTATAGATGTTGTTTCCACAAACTCCGAATCACTAACTAAAAATTGTGGGAATTCAGGTCTAAGGTAAACTCGTATTGGGCTCAGCGCCTACTATATTCGTAAAATTTTTTAAACTCCACAAAATATTCGTTACGGGCTACTGAGTTTTTGAATTTGAATTTTCCCATTTGCTTTGTAAAACATAAAATGGCTATGTGTTAATATTTTGCCATCGTTTTTCATAGGTTCATCATATCGGTTTTGGATTGTAAAAGGCTACACATGTATATGCCTCCCTTATCAATGGACAGTTGTACAAATATGCTAATAAATCTTACTCCAATTAATTAAAGAGCAATTTAAATTTGAAATCAAGACAAAAATAGAAAGAAATACAAGTCACAGGACAAATAGGGTCATGCTGGCAGCGATAAGAGACTGCCTCCGTATAGGCCTCCAGGATTTTGGCAAAGTCACGGCCCTCCCCCCTCTCCCCCACTCCACCTACCGCTCTTTGACGATAGTGCAGACTGAAGAAATGCCCCTGGAGGTCAGGTCCAAACTGATACAACGAAACAACAGCAGCAGCATCAGCAACATCCTTAACCAGGCTTGTCTGCGAATTTATCGCGCAGGCCTTGCTGCATGTGCATGTTATCACGGGCTGAGCGGATATATAGGATTCTGGCAGTGAAACACACTTGTAAAACAATTATTATTATAATGAAAATTGCCTCGAGGCTTATCTGCCACCGCCACTCCCACATACGTTAGAAAGTTTTGCAGTTTTGTATTTTTTTTAATTGTTACAGAAATGCCATTTCATTGAGTGCGATGCGATAATAAATACATAGAGTACGTACATATGTACATATGCTACAAATCCGTTCTTCCAGCAGCTCCATTTGCACTTGCCTCATGTCTTATCTGGCTCTTGGGTGCCTGGGTTCTCTTCTCTGGCTACGCTACTGACCAGGCAACAGCCCTCCTCCTCCTCCTCCCACCAATATGGTCACTTCTTATCAATCCATAGTCTGTTTGTATATCACGCTGAAGCCGGCTGCCGGCATCCGGATGGCTATAAAAAGGTTTCGGTCTGATCGCATAAGCTTCATTGTGAACGCGTTATTCGACAGAGAAGTGCTCAAGGAATTATTCTATTCTGCAAAACTAAGAAAACGTTTTTATTAAAAGGTATGTAAGATCCTGTGGAAAAAAAACCTGAAACGGTCCTTGAGCTACCATTCTCCTTTTTTGTTACTTTTTTTTTGTTGTGTGTGAGAGCTTTAAAGTACATACATATATTCAAATGTAATTAGTGCTGAGATTTTTTGTGTTTGCCTTGAACCGTTGTGTTATGGACAAAGACAGCTGGTGGGCACACCAGGTTGCATTTACAATTTACAAGTGTGTATTTTCGATAGCGATACCCGATTCCATGCCTCCAAACAGTTCTGGGCATTGCACTTTAAGTACTGTCTAAACGAGACGGTGCCAGTGAAATGCAAACAATATTTGGCAACTTGCCCAATGCTGCCACTGTGGGCACGCAGTTACCAATCAATGACGGCACAACTGCTGCCTGCAGAAGCCGCATGCTCGTTTAGACAGTACTTTTCCGCAGCAGCTGTGACAACAAAAACCACAACAACCAGACCAGGCGTTTTAACATCAAAAGTCAATTAAAATACGTAAAAACAAACGCAATCAAAGTTAATCGCAACGCCGACGCTGCTGCTGCTGAGTAAGTGAAGGTCATGACGTCAAAAATGCGCAGCTGCAGCTTGTGTGAGATAAATGAAAATAAACGGAGACTCAGAGACTCGGGCTTGTGTTCCGCGGTTTGGTTCCGCTAATTTCAGGCGTTTCATCAATAAAAGCCCTTCCGCCGGACGGCAGCAGGTTCAGTTGCCACTCACAGTTCGATTCGCCCAGAGCCCGAGCAAGATGCTGACTTCCATCAGACTTCCACTGACCATCGCCCTAATGGGCGCTCTCTTTGGCTTGACGGTACACATGAGAAACAGCTGAAACAACTGAAACGACTGAAACAACAGACGCCGCCTGTAGATTTCCCTTAATTTTCACTCACAATCAATCTTGTCTTCTCCTTGCAGATGTCCTACAAAGTTGAACCACTGCCTGACTCCTATGCCGGCCTAGGCGAGGGACCCCACTGGGATGTGGCCACCCAGAGCTTGTACTACGTGGACTTGGAGGCTGGCAAACTCCTTCGCTACGACTTCAAGCAGAACAAGGTTTACGCGACCCAGATTGAGGGCGAGAGTTTCGCTGCCTTTGTCCTGCCGATTGAGGGCAAGCCCCAGGAGTTTGCCGTTGGCTGTGCTCGTCGCGTGGTCATTGTCCAATGGGATGGTGTCGCGCCAGTGGCCAAGGTGGTACGCACCCTATTCGAGGTGCAGCCGGAGCTCGAGAAGAATCGCTTGAATGACGCCAAGGCCGATCCCCGTGGCCGATTCTTTGGCGGCACCATGCGCTACATTGGCGACGAGTTTGAATTCCGTCACGGTGAGCTCTACAAGTGGGAGGCTGGCGGCCAGGTGTCCATTGTCAAGGGCGATGTGGGCATCTCCAACGGCTTGGCCTGGGACGAGAAGGCCAAGAAGTTCTACTACATCGACACCACTGACTACGAGGTCAAGTCGTATGACTATGACTTCGACACAGGCGTGTCCAGCAACCCCAAGGTGATCTTCAACTTACGCAAAACCAGTCCCAAGGATCATCTGCTGCCCGACGGTCTCACCATCGACACCGAGGGTAATCTCTATGTGGCCACATTCAACGGTGCCACCATTTTTAAAGTCAACCCAAAGTATGTGCCTGCCAAAGTCATTTATTATTTCCTTCTGCTCTAATGCCCGACTTTCCTGTTTTTCTATCCACTCAGCACTGGCAAGGTCCTGCTGGAGATCAAGTTTCCCACCAAGCAGATCACCTCGGCTGCCTTTGGTGGCCCCAATCTGGACATTCTCTATGTGACAACAGCGGCCAAGTTCGACCAGCCAGCCCCAGCAGGCACCACCTATAAGGTTACGGGCCTGAATGCCACTGGCTATCCAGGCACCTATCTGAAGGCCTAGGCAATACCAAATCCTAAATCACAATTTTTTTTAACTGTAAAAATGCATCACAAATCTAATCCAAGTGCAATTAAATGTTATAATTATTAATCAAAAAAAATCCAAACGTCTTGCGATCACTTATAAAGTAATGACTGGCCCAAGACCTGGGACAAATTTGGTAAGTGAGAATTAAAGAAAAGTGTACTCTGGCCTTTCTACGATTCGTGGAGCAGTGCTTGGACGCAGTTAGAGAGATTGCGGTATAGTCATATCAAGTACAGTCAGCCCATACAGATACAAGCAAAGAACATAGTGTTAGGGTAAGATGATGACAGATAGAGAACTCTATACTGTAAGTTGCACTATGATTTCTTAACTGGTATTTATTTGGTCTTAAAGTTAGTACTTACTCATATAGAGTACTTATATTTGGAGAATTACAAAAAATTGAACTTAAATTAAGCTAAATGAATCACGCAATAATAAAACACATCAGATCAGTAACATGCAATAGCTGAAGAGGTGTGGTGTCGATGATGTGAGAATGGAGGGAGGGCCGGGGTCCCATCATTCATCCGACTCGGACTCAGATTCGGATTCAGAGTCATCATCGTCATCATCATCGCTGGTGGTACCGGAACGATTTAGGCGTAGCATCTCCTGGAATGTGTGCACACGTATCTTCTCTGGTACAATTTGCAGAAGGAACTCAAGATTCGAACTCTTGTTCACCAGTTGCGAGAGATGCTCATACTTGAGGGTGTCACTGGTCTCCTTGGAACAGGAGGCCGCGTACGCTTCTCGCGCCAAATGCTGCACAAAGAGTTCACTACACTTGGTCATCAGGAACAGCACTTCGTTCGTAATTAAGCCGGTGTCCATCGAGCTCTTCATGATTGTTCGTACCCTGCTGAGTGGGAGAACGGTCTCTGCTGTGGGGGCCCGTAGGTGCGGTGCTTTTATTTTTGGCTCCACCATGCTGTTGTCCGCTGGATTTTATTTAAAATTTACTTTATTTCACTGAAAGGCGCACAAACTGCATACAAGCCGAAGATCTGCGGACTAATCGATATCGATAATATTTAGTTGGAAGCCAGTTCCACTGCACTGGTTCACACCACACCGCAAGAGATTTTAAACACAAATGTTACCTAACGTTTTTTCTGAAATAAAATATGTAAAAAAAACTACTAATAATTATTTCGAGATCTTGCGTTTAATATAGCCAAAGGCCATCTATTTAGTTGGTATAACAATTTGCCAAACCTGTGACATTAATAGTCTACGTTTACCTATCGATAATTGAGTTAACTGATTAACTCAGAATTGGTGTCCACACTGGCACAAAGTTGAGTTATTGAGCTGGGTTTTGGGAAGAGCACGTTCGTGTGTTTTTATAACTATAAATCAACCAATTTGTTAATATGTACAGAACAGATTTGGGGCTACATTTCAGATTCAGATTCATTTCATTCAGATTTGAATAAAAAGATCAATTATTCAAATTCATTTATTTGCAAGGGTTTTCATGTATAGATCTGAGAGTTCATTCGCTCACCACGAAAAACATTGTAAGTCTAAAAGTGTCTTCAAAGCCAAATGCCTCCACAAATATCTCGCATCTAATGATAAAATTGGCTAAAAAATATATGTATATATACATTTTCCCGCCATTTTTCATTGTAAACAACATATGTTTTTGTTGTTGTTGCTGGTGGTAATGGTTCATACGATAGGCGAACCGGGTTGAAATATTCGAAAAATCCGCTTCAACTCTGGAAGAATTCGTAACACACGCAACTGAAAAGCAACCATAACTTCACTTTACAAAACAAAACAAAAACAGAAACAATTTAATTATTCCTCTAGATAAGTTAATTTGATTCCCTCTCTATGTCTCACACCTTTCAACATTTTAGGTATCGATAGCATCGTTAAGTGCCCGTGCTAATTTCATCCCTGTGTAGCTGCCATGTAGAAATTTTGTAAAGATTTGTTGGCCTTTTTTCTTGAAGCATATTCTTAAAATATTCCAATTAAAGGGAATACTTGGAAGAGCCAATCTGCTACACAATTAATTCATTTATCGGATAAAATTATAAGCTCAGTGCTGAGAGTCTTAGCTAGCAGGTAATAGATAACCGAATATTAAAATCGAGGAAAATACAATTTTCCGATCATGAACCAAACACAAAGATTGATGTGAACTTATTTACTTCGCTCGTTCATGAACTGCGTGCAGCGCTCTTGCAGGCTGCAAAACCATCGATATATAAAAAACTTTTAAAATAATATAAATATACAAAGTGGAACCAAATTAAAAAAACTTAATGCTTCCAGTGTTGGAGCGGATCTTATGCTGCTATGCTTTGCGCTGCTCTAAGCAACATTTTTAAAATTTTTTCTCCTTAGCGATATATTGATGGTTGAACAAAAACTATCGCAAAATGCCAGAACCATATCAATAGTGCCGTCGATGGTTTTGCAGCCCTACGCTCTTGTTCGTGTGTTGACCAAACACTTTTCGCATATTTTTCCATTTTCTCAATTACAAAACAAAAAAACACGTATTTAAAATTGACTGTACGCTTAGGCTCAATATTGATTAAGAGTTTTTGGTCAACGCACCTGTTCGTTTCAAGCGAGAATATTGAAACGCAGCGATTAGAAAATCACTTCCATGAAGCGACATCTACGCTAGAGGCAGAAGCAGAAACGTGAATGTGAAAGCCAGTCCGCGGCGGCAAACGGCAACATCAAAACCGAAGACCAACAGTAACACAGACCAGTGTATAGGAAACAGCAGCAACTATTACGCTTACGTCCATCAACCAGGGCCAGACCACACAGCCATCACACAGCGCCGATGTTGTAAACACTAGAACTCAATGTTCGCATGGTTTAATTGCAATTTTTGATTTGACATATTAATTGTTGTTTTGCATCACACACATACCACATACCATACTACGTGTTCAAAGTTGTGTAAACAATCGGCACGCCACGCACAGAAGCCACTCAGCCAGCGCACAGGACACATCCGTAGCGAAGCTCTGCAAGATAGAAAGCTGCTCTGCTCCTCCAACTCGACCAAAGGCCAGGCCCACAGGTCGACTCCACTCCACGCTCCAAGTTAAGTCTAACAATTAAAGATGGCCGCTGCCACTGCAACCGCCGGCAATGCAGTGAACGACTGCTTCAACATTGGATCCACAGTGATGTGCACGACCTGTTTCAACGAGGAAGTGGAGGGCGAGGTGCTCGCATTCGATCATAACACAAAGATGCTTATCTTGAGTATCCTTTTTTATTGTCAAAAACCCAATTCAATTGTTGTAAAAAGTGAATTATGTTCTGTTCTGTTCAGTTTGGTTCAGTTCTGTTGTGGGCATCCGATTGATGCTTTTATATAATAGTTAAGACGTCCAGAATTTGGTTCTCCGTACATCGCGCCAAAAATCTTTTCTCCCCCTCCCACCCTCCCTCCTTCCCACCTTTTTCTGTTCTTGCCTTTTTTTGCCCAAAACAGAATGCCGATCGAAGACAACGGAGGAGCTGAGTGATATCTATGCGTTGAATCTTTCGCTATGCAGCAATGTGCAGGTGATCAAGGAGTGCAACGGGAACTTTATCGATGATCCGCAGAAGTTAAATCTGGAACAGGTGAGCAGCAACGTAAGCCGCAACTTAAGATTTGCGATAAGGTTGACCATTTACGTCTTGTTGCAGGTTAAAATGCGTCTCAGGAAAACAGTGGAACGTCGCCAGGACTATCTCAAGTCTCAGAACGCTGACGTGAGCTCAGAAGCACAAGAACTTTATCGAGCGATAGCCAAACAATACGGGGTAGGCAGCGTGCACATTGCAGTGTCCTCTAGCAAATCGACTTCCACAAAATCTCATCTTGGTATTTTATCTCCCATCCCATGCTTGCAAACACACAGTACAATGAAGTATCCTGGCAGGGACTGAACATACAGATCCTTAACGAAGTCACCATCTCGCCACCATATCGAGTGGACAACGTAGTATCGAGTTCAAACAACGAAACCTCGTGCAACTACATTAAGCGCATCGTAAGCCATTGCAGTTACAACCTCTGTTAGAGCATTTAAAAGTGTTCGTTCCGTTCGTTTACAAACTCCGACAGATCAAACAGTTCTTCAACTCCAGGCTATCGGGGGCACAGGATAGTACTTCCAATGCTGCGGCCAGCACTTCGTCAGCGTCGGTCTCCCCAACCTCCTCATCTCTGTCATCGAGTAATGCTGCTTCTGGTTCGCCGGTTCCCGCTAACTAAGAATAAAAAACAAAACAAACAAATTGCTTCGAAAATTGCGTTTTCGATTTTATTAATATTTCAGTGTAATGTGTGTGGAGCGGTTAGATTTTGCACTTAAATAATGACTGGACTGACGCTTGCTAAATGTATCTGCGAAGATGTTTGGTTTGGTTACTATTGCTGCAAATGACGAAAATGTGGTTTAAAATATTTAATTGCTTTTATTGCATGGTCTGGAATCGATAGTCAGTATCGATAACCGATTTCAGCCATCACAAGCTGTCAAAACGCGCGTACGTTCCGTTGCGACCAATATCGGAGTTTCCATGGAAATTTTTTTTAAGTGTAGGAAAATTGTATATTTTTCACACTCTTCAAGAGCACCAAAATGAAATCAATTTCATAATACGCGTGAGTCAGCGAGTTCTGTTCTAGAAGGCAAAACGGAAATATATCGCCAAATATAAAAACTATCGATGGTTCCATCGATGGCTTTGCAGCCCTAGTTGTGACTGACCGGACTGTTTTGCCGCATTTTTGTTTAGTTTATCTCAGATCCATTTATTAATCAATGGAGGACGTACAAAAGCACAGCGTGCACACGCTTATATTTCGCTCCCTAAAGCGCACACACGATCTGTTCGTCTCCAATCAAGGAAACCTGCCCGATGTCGACGACCGACTGTGAGTACCAGTACCTCGGATCGTAGCCATCCCGTAACAAACCAAGCTTCATACCCACTTTCGTTGACACAGGGACAAACAACGGCGATCTATCAAGGCCAAGGATACCTACGGCTCGTTAATGGACCGGGTTGTGACAGCCAACGAGCCCAATAGGACTCCATCAGGACACTCCGTGGAAAGGCCATTGGCCATCACAGACGGGAGCACAGACACTGCCAGCAGCCTCATGAAATTCAATGCCGATGCGCGTCGCCCCGACACGGTGCTGTCCATACCGGGTAACAATAGCACATCCCTAGTGCGGGCATCCATGCCCAGCAACGGACCTGGATCTAATGGCGCCAGCAATCTGCAGCTCATTCCAAAGAAGGCACCCACCATACCGAAGCCCAAGTGGCATGCACCCTGGAAGCTGTCTCGCGTTATTTCCGGACATTTGGGTTGGGTGCGTTGCATAGCCGTGGAGCCGGGCAATGAGTGGTTCGCCACCGGTGCCGGTGATCGTGTCATAAAAATCTGGGATTTGGCCAGCGGTAAGCTGAAGCTCTCGCTCACCGGCCACGTGAGCACTGTAAGGGGAGTGGCAGTCAGCACCAAGCATCCGTATCTGTTCAGCTGCGGCGAGGATCGACAGGTGAAGTGCTGGGATCTGGAGTACAACAAAGTGATCCGACACTATCATGGACATCTGTCTGCAGTCTACTCGCTGGCCCTCCACCCAACCATCGATGTGTTGGCCACCTCTGGGCGCGACTCCACGGCCCGCATCTGGGACATGAGGACCAAGGCCAATGTGCACACGCTGACCGGCCACACCAATACGGTGGCTAGTGTGGTGGCACAGGCCACCAATCCACAAATCATCACCGGCTCCCATGATTCCACCGTGCGGCTGTGGGATCTAGCTGCCGGCAAGAGCGTCTGCACCCTGACCAACCACAAGAAGTCTGTGCGCAGCGTTGTGCTGCATCCATCGCTTTACATGTTCGCCTCCGCCTCGCCCGACAACATCAAACAGTGGCGCTGTCCCGAGGGCAACTTTGTGCAGAATATCTCCGGCCACACGGCCATTGTCAACTGTATGGCGGCCAATAACGATGGGGTGCTAGTCTCGGGCGGCGACAACGGCACCATGTTCTTCTGGGACTGGCGCACCGGGTATAATTTCCAGCGTTTCCAGGCCCCCGTCCAGCCCGGCTCCATGGACAGCGAGGCGGGCATATTTGCCATGTGCTTTGACCATTCGGGCACGCGTCTAATCACCGCCGAGGCGGACAAGACAATCAAGGTGTACAAGGAGGATGACGAAGCCAGCGAGGAGACGCATCCAGTCAATTGGCGGCCAGATCTGTTGAAGCGTCGCAAGTTCTAAGTTCTATCCGGTAGTCTGTAGTCCACAAAAATATCTAATGTATAATTTAAGCGTAAAACTGCCCCGGAAACAGATTTCGATTAAATAATGGTTTGTTCCAATGCAATTCTACATCAAATATAATTTATTTTCAATTTCAAACAGATTCAAGCTCCACATATGTAGAAGGATGGAAGGGGGCTTTTGATTACGGTATATTGTATTTCATTGCTCTCGGGTGGAATACATGCAATACAACTCTGGGATTGGGGTTTGGTTAGGTCCGCAAACCTATTGGATGTGGTATGGTGGGAGGGGGTGGGGGTGGGAGTAAGCTTCATAGTCCCGTTCTTCTTATGGGGATTATTTGGATAATCATTTATATACACACATAAATATATATATCATATGTATGGGAATATTGAATTGAATATTTGTTCACACAATCCATCGCATCGATTCGAATTAGTGGTATTTCATTTGTTTTTCTTTGTTTTATTTTACACATAAATAATTTGAATTGAATTATTTTTGTTGCATAAATAATAGCATAGTAATAATGTAATATTTGCTGAAATATATGTATGTATATGTATAGTTTTTCTATTGCTTTGTCAAGATGCAATTTGTAGTTGTGGTTTTCTGTGTGTGTGTGTTTCTTTCGGATCCGGATCATTCTCCGTGTACGGCACTCTTTGCTATATAGTTTAACAAAGATAAAAAAAGCATCCAGCCTGGTTATATTATGGTACATACGTATGTTTTGTTTGTTTGTTGTTTTTTTTTTTGTGTTTTATTAATTTAAGATTATTATGTTGTCTAGTCCTTTGAATACACTTTTATCATTTCATGTTTTAAAATCACAAATAATTGTTGTTTGAAACAAATCTTATATTCCCCCTTCTCTCTCTCTCTCGGGCTCTCTTTGCTCTCCTTTTATCCATCTGTCCTTTGCCAATTTGCTTCCGTTTGTTTTTGTTTTTACCGTTAGTTCGAAACTATCGCTATCTGTCGCTCTGTCTCGCTCTCTCTCGTGTCACTATTGGTGCTGCTCCTTCTGCCCAACCTCTCGTGGCGACTCTCTTTGTCGCTTACCACCAATGCTTATCTATGTAATATATATCTTTAATCTTGTTTTATTTTTATCTTTTGTTGTTTCACTTCGCCGTTCTCCATTCTCTTTTGTTTTTGTGAGGTGTGTGTTCATTCTCTTCTTTTGCTGTTTCCGTCTGCGTGTATTCCCAGGAAGGACCAGAGCACAAAAACACGCGCTTATATTTACAAGTTGCCAATGGCCCGGAATCTCGAACGAAACAATTGGATATGAGACTCCAATTTGGATTCGAATTCGATTCGTTCCGGTTTCAAAACAATTACCGCGGTTAGGAATATCGTATTAAGAAAATTAGAAAAAAAAATTAATTAAATAAACACACTTAAAAGCCTTAGCCTAGAATTTGAAGTCACTAATGCAAGCGCAATAAGTCAGTAAATTTATAGTTTTTTTTTTTGCTTTCTCATGGACTTAGTGCCGTGAGGCTCAGGCCGGAGCCGTAGCGGGGGGTGGGGAAGGCAAACTCTGGGTGTACGATCGGGCGGACAACCATATTAAATATTGACCGGAGGCGATTAATAAATAAATTTTATGACTTAGAAATAATATTATTTAAAAAAATCCACGTCAATTTCTACTTTTGGGTTCAGAAGAAGTGGGCGGGGAGTAATGGGCCTGTTTTGAGGGAGTAGGAGTAGGAGGCATACAATTTTAAGGACAAATTTTGGCTTAGAGCTGGATTCATTGTATTGCTTAAAATTTATATTTTCGGGCGACGGGCGCGTGTCGATCGATCGATGGATGGATGTTGTCTCCTCTTTGCTTTCCGTCTCGCCCAATTTTCGTCCCAGTCCCAGTTACAGCAGCCTCCTCCTAGCCTCGCTCGCCTCCACCTCCACTCGCAGAACCATCATCCATCTGCTTTGTTGTTTCTTGTGTGTGTGTGTGTGTGTGTGTGTGTGTTCAATTTAATTGTAAATTTTGATCGCCTTCTCGGAGAAATTTAGCGAACTGCGCTTGCGTGACTTGTTGATGTGATCGAGGCCAAGGAAGGGCAACTGTCCGCTAGTCGAGGTACGGAAATTCTCCAAATTGATGACATCGTTGTCGTTCACCTCGTTGGTGATGCCCGTATTGATCACGGTGAACTTGTAGTTCTCCCACTCCTTGTCCGGGACATTAAGACGCTTCTGTATGCGCTGCTTGAGGACCCCATAGGGCTCCCCATGACGCGCCTTGGTGAGGAAGGGTACGCCAAACGAGTTGTACAACTCCTTGCTGAAATGGGCCACCGGCAACAGATATTCATTCTCGGCCAGTTGTATCTCATCTGTGGGCACCTCCTCAACGCGATAGATCTTCTGTGCACTCTGGGTGGTGGCGATCGCCGAGTCATTCGTCTTGAGCAGCGTATCCAGCGGTATATCGTCCTTGCAGTGAGCAACAATCTTATGATTGCTGACCTTCATCAGGCGCAGCTTCTTGCGGCTATTCTCCTGGAAGGTTATCTTCTTGGCCGCCTCCTCCAGCAGCCCCTTAACGTTGTCATTCTTGTTCGGATAGAGTACAAGCTCCTTCTCCTCCTTCAAATCGTTGGACACCCAAATGCACTTGAATTGCTTCTTGTTGTCCAGCTCATGGATGCTCAACGACAAACGCTGATAAAAGATGCGCTTCGGTGTGCTCTGCTTGGTGTACGAGACCAGATCCTTGACCGTTCCCTAAATCAGATGATAAAATAAATATAAATATAAATTAATTAAAGGACTGTCTATAGACAGACCTTGAATGTATAGGGCACTGCATTGCCCGCCGTCTCCTTGTAGTTGTTGATGCACATAAAGAACTGCAACTTCTGTGGATCCGTGTTGAGGCGCTCGGCCACCGCATTGGTTAGCTGATCGTAATTATAACGATTCGACAATTCCAGCACAAAGTCTGGCTCATTGGGATTACACTTGTCGCTGAATATAATCTCAATGCGATAGACCAGATCCAGAAAGTATTCCTCGACCGTTGGCAGATCCAGTTTAATGTCAATCATCTCACGCTCAAAGATAAGTATGTGCCCCTGCAGATTATCGGGCGGCAGATACAGCACACTCTCGATGGGATCATTCAGATTGGCGATCTTTTTGTCGCCATACTCATCAAAGACGGTCATTTCGGTGTCCAGATCGAAGCCCAGCTTGCGGTTCACCTCCGGACACAAATCGATGAGGCGTCGACTCTGCGGCTGATGTGTGCATCCAATATAATTGAGACGCTTGTTCTTGGCATCGTAATACTTGAGGAAGAGCAGCACATCAGATTTGGGATTGAAGGGTGCCAACGGTTCGCTGCTGTCCTGTGGTGCCAGCTCGAGAAAGATCACCCATGGCTTCTGTGATGTGGGTATCTGTTCGATGGTGCGCGATCCCTCCGCCTCAAAGTCAAAGTAGAGAAACTTTTGGGTCTGGGCGGTGCACATGTTCCAAATGCGCATACGATCGCGCGAGACGCCGAAGCCCTTTACAAACATATCGACCAGCTCGTCGACGGTCTGATTCTGCTTGAGCTTAAACGGACGCTGGTGGGTCTTCTCCAAGTCGAAGAGACGACGCTTCTGTTGGCCCTCAAAGTACTCCTCGAGTATGACATGCACCGAGATATACAAATTGGCCTCGCTGCGCTCCTTGCGACGCGCCATCTCGATGCGTTTCTCCAGATCGAGACGCTCCACCAGATCGCTGGATATCTCATTCTCTGGTATATCGCCCAGCACACGATCCAGTTCCGATTGCCTGATGTACACCAGCATATAGGCATTGCTGCATTTGGCATGGAACGAGATCTCATCATCCATGCCGCCATAATTCAGCTCAATGGCCTCCTGTTTGCGGCAACTGGAGACCACATCGTCATCAAACTTGAACCAGCGCCCATCGGCCTTTGGATTGATAAAGACCACATAGTGACCGCCATGATTATCGCCCGAATGCACCAGCACGGCATGCAGGACATAGTCCGCTGTTGTCTTCTCACCCTCGGCCAGATAGTTATCGAGATTGATTTTTTCGTAGAACTCGAAGCGATCGTTGTACTTGATCGAGCTGTCCGTAATGGGATCGTATTGGAAACGCATCAAATGCAGGTGCAGAACGGGCGGGAATGACGTGAAGATGACACCCTTGCTGGCCTCCTACAGAATGATACCAACAACAAAACGAAAACACAAACGAATGAGAAACGGAATAAAGGCAGGGATTAGAGATCAGTGCTGGGACTCTGGGCAGAGTCTGGACACTGTAGAGACTCACCTGCAAGCCATGGACGCCAGCATCGTATTTGTTGTCACCCTCGAGGGTCTCGGAGGCGACATAGTCCTGAAATGATTCGTAAATGTTCTTTTTGTCTTTGATATTTAGCTGGATATCGTAGAAGGTCTCATAGCGTGTGCTGTTATAGTCCACATTCTTGCATTTGATATACGATGACATTTTGCCCTCAAAGAGGCCCGGTATGGTGCCCTCGAGGCATGTGCCCTTCATCTTTGACTCGAGCTTGTCGAGCAGAACGCGTAGGAACTCCTGGACATCGTGCTGCATGAACGAGTCGAGTGTCTCCCAGCCAAAGGATTTGGTTAGCTTCTTGGTGCCCACCGGACGATCGCCGAACTGCAGCTCGTGGAATACACGCTGCAGTGAGAGGCCCACCGACTTGGTGCTATCGTCGGCCTCTGTGGGTATGCGATAGACGGCCAGGCGCAGGGAATTGGTAAAATAGAGCGTCTGCAGCAGGGAGTTCATATAGCAGGTGGCACCCTGATTCTTTAGGCCGACATAGCCGGTGTGCTTCTTCGAGTCCCAGAGTACGCCATGCGGTGCATCGGCTATGACATGCACCTCTAAGGTAATGCTGTTGTTGTGTATATAGCTCTTCTCCGAATCCTGCAGCTCCTGCCAGGTAATGAAGTTCGAGTAGCCATAGTCGTTCTCCTTGGAGTAGAACAAATGCTTGATGCGGGCACGCGTGAACGGCTGAGACTCTACCTTGTGGCACTTGAGACGCAATTCGGCAATGGCATTGCACGACCAGGTGGGCGAATCATTCTCACCGTTGCACTGCAGAAAGAAGCCCAATGCCCGGTCGTTCGGTATGACCATTATCTTCCATGGCAGCATCCGTACATACACTGGCGGCGACAGACGCTGTGATTTCAATTGTGCCACATTATCGACCGTATAGGCGAATGTGGTCTCCGAACGGAACTGATCCTCCTTGTTCTCGTCGTCCAACGACATTGTGTCCTGTTCGTTGGCAAACGATGAGGAGCTGCTGTCGGCCAGCAGCTGTTGTGGCGGCACGTTGCCGTTCTCGCTGGGCAGCTGGGTGACTCCACCAACCGCGTGCAATTGTGGCGGTATCAGATTTTTGAATTTCGGCAGCTGTGGCGGCGAATTCTGTTGTTGGTTTTGATTCTGGAGCTGCTGCTGCTGCTGTTGTTGTTGCTGCTGCTGGTGAAGATCGCTAGTGATTATCTCGACCTCTTGGGTGTCCTGGGTGTCCATTGCTTCGATGGATTGTTCTGTTTCAATTTCCATCTTATTCGGGACTTGAATGGTGCTAGAAACAGGCGGTGTCGCCTCTCGGTTTCGACGGTATCGCTGTTTCCTCCTCTTCTGTTGCGTTGCCCTTTTTTTCGAGTTTGCGCTGCTGAATGTACATATGCCCCCTTCGGGCTCGACTTTTGTGTGTCGCTGGGGGTCCTTGGAGAGAGCCCTTGCACTGTGTTGCAGTAGTTCGATCGAAAAGGTGTTCTGTTTCTGCAACAAATGGGTAAATGTCAAAATAACACAAACATCGAACCGCATACACGCACACACACACAGGCGCACATACAAGCTGGGGCCGCGGCCGACACCACATGGGCATCACCACACAAACGCAGAACGCAAACACACACACCCACATGCACATGAACTTGCTCAAATATGCAGACACCTACGCACACATGCATAAATCATGTATAAGCTTTTCGTATGCATTCTTGTGCTCTGGCAATGACTCGGTTAAAAATTGTACACTTTGCATTTTATGCGGCGTTTTGTGATTATTTCGCAATTGCCTATTTCATTGGCACAAAGGCAGGAGGAGTTGGAGGAAGAAGCAGCATCACCAGCTGACCAATACATACAATTAATGCGTCGTCGTCGCCGCTGTGTTGCCTCTATCTCCACCCTCTTATTAGACATATGTACATATGCATTTTATTCTTTTTTTTTTTCCTCACAAAACTTACCTTCTTTGCTGGCTATCGAAATTTCAATCTATTGTATTTATTGTATTTCTATTGTATATTTTCTTTTGGCTGGGCGCTCGTGGTCCGCACGCTCGCTGTGTGTTTGTCGGATTGAAGGGTTATGGGCCGGGACGGGGGTTGTGGACAGCCGCAAGATAAACTTGCAGATTTTCGCATATAGTTTTGTATGTGTGTTGTGTGTATGTGCGTTTGTGCTTTCCTTTCAACCAACCTACAAACTTCTTTAATTCACGGCGTACACTGCTTTAGATGTGTGGGTAAGACTTTTCAGTGGTGTGCTTTGCACGTCGCCTTTTGGTAGAAAAATGTTGTTGCCGAAAACATATAATTTTGTATTGCCTTGCAATATATTACTTGAATTTGATTGATCAAAAAACTCGAGGCGTATTTCACTCGGCACTGTTATATACTGTTTTTTTACACAAATGATTTAAATAAATACACTAGATATAAAAAGCCTAGTTTTGGTATATATTGACATATCGTGTCAATACTCGATATGTATATCTTTTTTGACAATATATTTGGTGTTTTTTTTTTGCACTTAAATTAATATGGATATTTTTGTGGAATATATATAAATCAACGGAATTTTCTGAGTTCAATATTTTGTTGCTTCTCACTCAACTTACTTTAATTTACTTCTGGTAACTACAGCTGTACTATTGTAAAGCAGCGACGCCGGCAGCGTTGCCTTCTGTGCTAGCGATTCCTCGATTTTGATATTCAGTTTAGGATTAGTTGCTAGCATTAGGCCTCAACATCAATCCTATAATTTTCTACGATGAATGAATAAATTTCTGAAAAGATTTAAAAATTTTAAGCACGCATTTTCATTTGATTATTCAAAAATAAAGTTTGATACAAAAAAGGTTAGAATGACACAAAACACCAACATGTTTTACATGTAAAATACACGGTCGCTACATATTAACTACATATTTATGTAAGTTTGGACAGACACTGACGAGGTAATGTGTACACACTTTCTACATTGGTGCACTAGGACAAGAGGGTGAGGCCTAAAAACACTGGAAAATACTAAAAATATAGCTAAAATACTAAACTAATTATAAAAATATGCAAGGTGTGTCGTCGAAAAACTGAAACACAGTGTGACCACGCAAATCTATTCCTCAGATAAATTCCAAAACATACCTTTTCATGCCAAAATATACCGATGAAAACAATAAAATAAAAGGAAAGTTCTCTCTCTTCGTATTTCTTTGCTGCCTTTTTTGTTCTACTTTTTCTCATTTTCGTCCTCCACTTTCCACCGCCCAAATGGCAGAAAACTATTAAATTCAAATCTCAGATACCAGGCGCACAAAAATCAGCAGAAGGTCGATGATTTTTTTTAATTTGTCTTTTTTCCTTGTTTCTCTTTGTATTTCTTTCTACTTTTTCTCATTTTCCTCCTCCAAGTTGTATTGAATCAGATTTGAATTTAACAGTTTTCTGCCCCCAAAAATATACCGTCAAATAAAAAATTATGTATGTATATTATATACCACATACGGTATTTTTGTGCAACCATCAAAATTGTACACGAACCATAGATGTCTCTGATGCCAATACCGACAATACCGACGACAGGTGTCCCATTCGTCTGTGCTTGATAAATATAATATAATATTCAATCAGTGATTTTTGTTAGATAATGATTGCATATAGCTCAATTCAAAAAAATGCAGCTGGTGGTATTATCCGTTGGAAATGATTTTAGATGATGACCTCCAATCTACGAATACTTAATATAAAAATACATAAACGATAACGGGTACGGTACTAGGGGCACAAGGGATATTCATTCATACATGACATGGCATGGGGGCATGTGCTGTGGAAGAAGTGTACAAAATATGAAACAAATGTTACATGGAACTGCGGGCCCTGAAATACCGATAGATTGCTTACGACAAATGTTTACTTTATTATCTTTTTTTTTATTTAATAATCTTCCTCTTTATTTTCCTTTGATTCTTTTGTTGTTGTTGGGTTTTTGTTTTTTTTTTAATTTTTTTTGTTTGTTTATAGTTTTGTTTCTGCTGATGTAGTTGTGTTTTGTTGCTTTTGCAATTTTCAAAAATTCCAAACAATTAATGTCCTGGAGCAGCAGCCAAAGTGGAGCTGCCCCCCGCCTAGCTAAATGGTGTATAATGATGTATTGTGTGTTTCAATTTAATTTTTCTGCTCCTGGATCTGTCAAAATCGTACGCCACAAGCGACTTTCTGTTTTCAATTATTGAGTATCATAAAAAAATAGTGCAAAAAGTGTATTTTCTTTAACCAACATTACTTTTTTGCTATCTTTTCTTATGTTCTTTTTTGTTTTTCTTTGTTGGAAATAATTGTGTGGTGTGTGTGTATAGACTACTCAGATTTAAAAATTGGTATAATGTTTTAATAAAATATTAAATTACAGATTGTGGTTTCTAAAATCAATCGAATCGGATCAAAATTAAGGCCAAAAATTACACTTGAATACAGCTAACTAATTTACATTGTTAATGAAACACTCTGAACCGATCTGATCTCTCCTAAATTGGGCAATAAATATAGATACCATCAATATACTCTATATATATGTATATGGATATACACATTCATATACAAACATATACATATATGCATATTGATTTCTGCGTGTGTTGTGTGTGTCTGTGTCAGTGTGTGTGTGTGGCTTATCATCGGCTTAATATTTTTCTTGTCTTGGCTTAAACAAAAAGCGAATCAAACAATTACGCATTCACAAAACGGGGGCTGTGGTGGGTGGTCCAACAAAAAATTGGCTAAAAATTGTGGCTCAAGAAGCGAAAGCTTTTCCCTACAACACTCACACTCACTCACTCTCTCTGTCTCTCTTATACAAATGTTACACGTTCTTCTTTCTCTTATACACACTATATCGAGTTATAAGTCTATTTATAGTAATTGCTTTGGGGACCTTAGGTGTACGAATTGGATCAGGGGATTACATTATATTAAATATATCCTCTATATATATGTATATATGTGTATATGTGTATAATAATCATAATATTAATAATAAAAAAAAAACTGCAAAATATTGTAAGGGTTGTACAGTATTCAAGCTACGGCTTAGGCTAAAAATCGTTACGATATAATTACAATTTTTGTTTTTTCTTAGAGAATATATACCTTGCCGTTCGCCTTTGCCCTTCCTCTACGTTCTGGCCTACACAGAAATATATATCTCGAGAATGAGAGAGTGTCCCTTACGAACTAGAGATATTGCCCCATATACACGTCAAATTTTTTGCGGTTCCGCTCTCGCCTATATCTCCGGATTACGATCCGACAACGGGGGAGGGGATTTCTGGCAATTATTTACATTAATTGGAAATTGACGGGAATTCAATGCCTTTCGTTTACCGTTGTACTTTCTCTCTCTCTCCATCTCTTGTACTCTCTCGCTCTCTGTGTCTCTCTTATACTGTTTAATTTATACTTTTACTGTTATTCATTACGGCTATTGTTAAGTTAAGATTTACGTGTACGGTTTTTACGGTTTCTTTCTCCTATTTGTTATCATACGGTTTATACGGTTCTCCTTGTTGTTGTTTTTCTTGTTGTATTTACTTTTGTTTTTGTTGTTGTTGTTGCTTTTGATGACATCACAGACTGATGGCGCCCCACGGCCTTGCCCTTGGCCATGGCCACGCCCTCGACCACGCCCAAGCCCACGCGAATACCGCTCGGGCTCAGCAGTTCCAAAAGAGCCAACGTTAACTCTTGGTAGCGGCGGCGGCTGCCTCCTGCTGTTGCTGCTGTGGCTGCTGGGACTGCTCCTGCAGCTGCTGCTGCTGATCGATGGCCGGCTGCGACTGCTGCCACTGGTCCCACCACTCCTGAATACTGCCGACCATGCGGTGCCGCCGGAACCGTCGCGACTCCCCAATGCACATCTCCACGAAATCAGACCTCATGTCGTGATCGCCCTTCACCAGCCCCAGGTTGTCCAGCAGCTGGCTGTAGTCGCGTCCCGGCCGCCGTATGTCTCGAAAGATCTTTAGCCGCAGATCAATGTTGTGCCTACGCGCCGCCTCCCGCTGCTCCTCCGACAGTATGGGCAGCGCTGCGGCACTCACCTCCCCGTTGCTATTGCTGTTGCTGTTGTGCGTCGGAGAGGAGCTGCAGCTTGGACTCGACTTGATGTCCGTCTTCATGGGGCTATTGTTGTTGTGATTCCGGTGATTGTTGGTGCTAATGCTGCTGTTGTTATTCCCACTGGCGGCTGCTGTTCCGCTGCTGCTATTGTTGTTGTTGTTGTTGATAAAATGATTGAGTCCGCTGCCCCAGTAAAAATGGGGACTGCTCGCAGCGCCGCCTCCTGCCAGCCGCTTCAGGGCATCAAAACTATTTCCAATACCCAGGGACAACGGGGATTCGCCATCGTCTCCGACATCTGGCTCCGGGCTGCCGTTGCCATTCAGGGTGCTGCTGCTGCTGCCGCTACCACTCCCACTGCCGCCTCCTCCTCCGCCAACCGAACCTGAGCCGGAAGAGCCGCTGGTCCCATTGTGACATGTCTGTAGTATTCTGGAGATCTCAGAGGCATCATTGATGTCATTGTGGGTGAAGTAGCTGGAGCCAGACGATCCTGATCCCGATGCCGCACCGGTGCAGCTGCTAGAGGCGGGCGTTGGAGTTGCAGTCGCCAGTGGCGTTGGTGGGACCGCAGCCAGGGGCGAGGGTGGCGACAGGGTGCCACCATGATGCGTGTAGCCATTGAGCATGGGCAGTACGCCGGACAGTGACATCAGCGAGATGCCAGTCTTGTGGCTGTGACTCCCCGCCGGTCCCAGGCCGCTCAGGTGGGAGCCCAACGGACATGTGGTGCCGCCGCCTCGGTTGCTGCTGTACGCCGCATGTGTGGTCGTCAGTCCGTTCAGGGGCACGTACAGCACTCCGCTCGAGTTGTTTGCCGACGCAGAGGAGCAGGGCGTGTCGCCGCCACTGCCACCCGTACCGCCGGACAGTCCCAGGCCACCGTTGCTGGTGCTGCTAACGGCCGGCAGCGGTGGGGGCGTGACCAATGAGGCTGCCACGGTCGAAGCTACTACAACTCCGGACGTCGTAGCGGTTGACGTTGCCTGGGGCGCAGCTGCTGCTGCTGCTGTGCCTACGACCGGGACAGATGTGGCCGTCACAATGGGTTCGGGTGCGGCTGCGGCTGGCAAGACGTTGCTGGGTGGCGGGGCTCCAGGGCTTGGACCGGGCCCGGGCGGGGCCTCTGTGTCCGCGGCACTGGCCTCGTCGCTGATCCCATTGATGAAGTTGTGCACGTGGCCGTTGAGGGCAGTGTCCTGGTCGCTGGTCTCCTCCTCGCTAAAGTCAAAGCCAATGCCCCCCAGGCGCTCCGAGTGCGACAGCGACAGGCCCGAGTCGCTCGATGGTTCCGTGCTGCTGGAGCTGCTGGCGAAGCTGCTGTTGCTGTCCTCATCGAAGCAGCTGGGACTGGAACGGCCGCCGGATCCCGGCCCAGAGCTGGCACCTGATCCCGTCACTCCCGAACCGGACCCAGAGCCCGTGCTGGTCGCTGACGTAGACGCGGATGAGTCGCAGGCCGCCGTTGCCGCTGGATTCGGCGAGCTGGGTGCACTATCGGACGGGGACGAGGGGCGGGGTGAAGAGCAGGATGAACGCGAATCCGTGGAGGCGCGACGGAACTCAAAGCCACGCGGCAGGGGACCAGCTTTCCGCTTGCGTCCTCGCGAGGTTCCATCCAACTTCTTGCCGAGTCCGCTGGCCGAATGGGGGCCCAGCATTAGGCCGGACATGCCGCCGGGACCACCACCCATGCCGGGACCTCCAGGCCCTCCACTCGATGAAGAGCCGGACGACGAGGAGCCGGACGAACCAGAGCCCGAAGAGCCGGGCGGTGAGCCGCCGGGACCATTGCCATTCGGCGACTTCATGGGCGCCACATCGCTGAGATCCGCCTCGTCCACCATGACCATGTGCTTGTCCTTCTTGTAGGGATTGCCGAACATGTGCTGCCGCACATTGGTCGGTTCGATCTCCCGCAGCGGATTGTCCTTGTTCTTGAGGTACTCCTGGTAGTTGCCCATCTCCGAGATTGGCAGACAATGGCCCGAGTCCTTGGCCACCAGCAGCGTGGGCCGTAGGAAGGTCTCACGCATGCGGGCTATCTCCTCCACCAGATCCCGCCGGGGTATATCAAACGGATTGCGATACGTCTTGGCCGATGCCTGATGCGTCAGTTGTGGCACCACAATCGTGTAATTCTCCACCGGCTCGATCTCCGCATGCAGCTTGGCGAACGTGTCCCGCAGCAGCGGATGCCGCACAAGATCTCGACGCAGGGCCGTGCCCGTGCAGAGTTTGGCCGTCTCCACCTGGCGGTAGGGGGGCTTGGCCTGCTTCAGCTGCTTGTAGACCTTCATGCAGAGGTTTTCCTGGTCCTGCTTGGCGGTGTTCTTGATGTGCTTCAGCTGATTGGCTATGGTCGGAGACAGATAGTTGTCGACATTCTCCGGCAGCAGGAACTGCAGCAGCTGGTATGGTACATTGATGTTGACCAATGCCTTGCGCAGGAAGGGGCAGTAGTACGGCGGTATGGAGCGCACATAGGCATTGAATTTGTACATGAGATCGTTGGGCGGACTCATGTTGTACTTGTGGATGAGGTCGTGCAGCAGGGGCAACAGCGCCGGATAGTTGTAGGCGAGCACATACAGATGCACCTGCGAGAAGGTGGGCGACGCCTTCAGGTACCCGAATGGCAGCTCAAAGCCGTGCATCCCATTGGTGACGATCACCTGCCAGCACTTGTTCATCTCCCTCTTGTTGAGGATCTGCAGCGTCAGGGGGCAGCCCTCGATCTCGTACTTGTCCACAGGAAAGCTGCGCACCAGCTGCGGCTCATCCACCGCCGGCGTCATGATCTTCAGCTTGGGATGTGCGTCGCGGGGCGGCAGTGTGATGGCCTTCGAGTCCGGCCAATAGGGCTCCGGCAGCGGCCAGTAGCCAATGGGAAAGGTCTTCTGTGTGATGTGCTTCTGCACGTAGATCATCTTCTTGATTGGCTGGAAGACAATGTCCGGTGTGGGCTCCGACAAGGACGAGGAGGATGACGATGAAGACGATTGCTGTGTCGCGGAGCCGCCGCCGCCTCCTCCTGTGCCGGCGTTCGTCCCACTGCTGCTGCTGCTGCCGCTGGCACTATCCTTGGGCAATAGCGGCTCAAACTGCAGCACCACGCCCGGTTGCACCTTCTGAACGAGGCTCTCGATGCACTGATTGAGCACATAGTGACTGCGGACGCGGTATGAGCGGCCGCCGGTCACCTCGCACATCCTCTCGATGGGAGAGTCGTCGTGCGGCACCTTGCCATCGACACGTTCGTCGATCTTGTTGCCGGGCATGCGCAGGACCAGCGAGAATAGGCGCTGGTCCCATCGGAAGGGCTCCTTGGTGAACTTTGTGCCGGGTATTTGATTGCTCAGCGGCAGTATGATCTCCTGATGCACCCCGTTGCGGTAGGAGTAGCGGCCCCCGTCCGTGATCACAATGATCACCGAGGGCTCGAGGTAAAAGGGGCACCTGCCCTGCCCGTACGTATCGATGCCCGACTGCATGCGGTTCAGGTTGAGCAGATCGAAAGCGTTCCGCAGCGATTCACCCATCGAGGTGAGGCCGTGGCTCTGTAGGTTCTTCAGTTCGTTCATGAATGTGGCATGGTTCTCCTTCCAGCCGGCCTTCACATTGGCCGGCGGCTCCTCGAAGGTCAGCAGCATGTAGCGATCGCCGAGGCAATCCTGTGTGCGCTGCCGATACTTGAGGAACGTCTCCACCGCCCCCTTGGCAATGTCCAGATAAGTTTTTTGCACACCATTCACATACGCCTTCTGGCACATGGACGACGAGGTGTCCACCAGGAAGAGTATGATTGTCATGGCGTATTTTGATTTTGATTTTGTCCTTTCTTGAACTTAATTCTCTTTGATCTTTCTTCGCGAATCTCTCTACAAGAAAGGATAAAAAAGACACAGGTTTAGGAGCTTTCCAAAAGGGAGAGAGAGAAGGAGATGAAGCGTTACTTACCGTAATTTCACTCTCTATTTTCTATCCTTCTCTTGCTTCTGCTGCTGTTCTCCTCTCAGCGTGGTTACGCTTCTTCTTCTACTCTCTGCTTATGCTGCTGCTGCTGCTGCAGTGGCTGTTGGTGCTGCTTCTTCTGTCCTGGGCTTGATCGATTGGCTCTTTTTCTGCGTTTGGCTGTGCTGCTTTTATGGTACATGTTGCGCGAAACAGCTGACATTTGGACTGGCTAAACAACGATGAACTGTATTGAATGAAACGGGTAGGGAATAAATAAATTAACAAAAATATTCTTAATGCTGCACAAATTTCATGATGTTGCGCATACGCACTAAGCCGCCAGCTGTGACCCGCCCACAAACACACACACACTTGAGATGAATAGAATGTTCCGTTTCTTGTGTGGAACACAATGGAATCGGAAGAAATATGGAAACTGGAACACAGCAGACCCGTTTCTGTGCCGGACTCATGCACTCTTGAACGGATATCGCACTCTCGTAATCATTATAATCACTAAAACAATGCCAAGACACGGACACACGCACAATTTGTACAAACAAAGATATATACATACATAGTACATAGTATGTGCTAATTAGCTTCAAAATCAAGTTGCTTATTGGCAAACCAAAAACCCTGCAAACCCTCTCTGCTCGTGTTTTGGTTATGGGAGGGTGGTACTATTTGGCGGGGGGACGAAAATGGTTTGACACAAATTCAAATGCCACCGTCGCATGCTCAGCCTTAGTTGTGGGGCTTGGAGGGGGGTCTCGGGTAGTCTCCACTTCACTTCACTCATTCCCACTCACTCACATCCATTGCGACCGCCTGGCGCTGCACTGCTCTGCTTTGCATGATGCCCCACTACCAAGTCATTCCACTCGACGGCGGACGCTACTACGCTCTGTTGGCGTTCCCTGACTAGAGATGATCGCGTGACTCAGGTAGGCAGGCAAATCTCGTGATGGAAAAGCTTATCTAGTTCGAATGTTTGAATGATTTTGTGATTGCAGATGGAAGGCCTGTGATCCAAATGTTCTCGAAAGCCTATTACGGTCATCAATCGAGAGCATTACGACAACACAACGCAACGTTGAGAGGTGAGGTAATCCCCAATCGATTACACAATTTCGGGCTCTCACGATCGAGCCGCCGCCACAACGCACACGATTACTACACGCATCTCTGCCAGCATGCGTGCGTGTGTTTGTGTGTGTGTGTGCGAAGGGGAGACAGGGGTGGGGGTGGAAGTGCACAGGATGAGCAGTGATAAAGAGATTCAACAGAAAAACAAATAATCAAAGCCGGGAGCGAGCGCGCAGAACGTAACGATCGTAAGAAGCTCTGGCATACGTTTAACCTATTTTTCACGTTTATATTGCGAGCGGTTCGCAAACTCCTTCCATCTCTTATCAATGCCTACGACTGGCGTGTCCGCCGCCGCCGCTCCTTTTGTCGACGTTGTGATTGGTGTTATTTTGGGATCGGATGTGGGATATGATATTTTGTATTGAAATATTTACCAAACCAACTTTAAATGGTAAACATTATTTGCCGACCAGCAGTGAAGATGGGAACATTTCTAATGGGCTTAAAATGGCAGTTTGAAATCAATTTATTCCGAAAAATCTGAATCAAAACTACGATATTTTGAGGACTGGAGCTCTGATTGGGTTTTCTCGCCTTTCTCGTTTTCTCGCCTGCTCACGCGGAATCGAGCATTGCGCTCTCTCTTGCTCTCTCGGCTTGGCTGTTGACTATTTGAATTTGGTACAAAATAACAAAGCACTCACAAAGTCGAGCGTCTAATTGACTGAATTCGAGTGCAAAACATTCCATTTCTATTTGAATAAGAGCGCAAACACACACCATGAACATAAATACTATACTCCGCACTCGAACGTCACTATGGCGTTGCCAGACACTCAGCGCCGCGAGACAGGACAAACAGACGGACGGTCGCGACCAGGCAAAGCGCAAATATCTTAAGGACTTTCAGCCATCAGCCATGCACAACTATTTTTTAATTCACTAAATCACACTTGGTCAAATATTAGCACAGTTGCGCGTGTCTGGCAACCCGGCGCCAGTGTCATTGCCACCCGTACCGTACCGTACACTCCATGGGGCTGGGGAGGGACGAGACGGGGCTGGTGGTGGTGCAGGAATATGTCCGACTATTGTTATGCGGCGGCAGGAGACAAAACAGTCAACAACAACACAAAAGATTCCACTTCAAATCCACGAGTATTTTTCGTAATTAATCTAGCCTCACTGGATATGTCGTAGATGGGGGGGTTATACTATGTGCGGCACTGGTTGGAATTCACTTAATCAGCAGGGTTGCCAGTGCAGCAGAAGCTGGCGATAAACACACTTTTCGAGCCGAGAGCTATTCCTCTGGGGTCGAAGGCACTTGGGCGGTGGGGGCATCGCAGCTGCAGCAGCGTGGGGGGCTGTGTGTCGGTCACTTTTCGTTTGACAAACGCACACAGTTGGATGACCTTAATTTGCATGTGATAATGCTGATTAGTGTGCAGCATCGGCAGACCAGGCGCTCATATCGTCATCGGTCATCGGCAAGCCGCAGCGTTGCTATTCTCATATTTTCGATTCCAAATAGCGCCAAGGCTTTTGAATTTCAATTGTCACTTCACACAACACACACTGCACTCTGTAACGGTAACGTGTAAATGTTGGCCTTCATGGCCGCACCGCAAATTAACACAGCTGTGGAATTTAGGATCATCCAGGATTCTCAGCTATATTCTGGTGGTCTAACGCGAGTCCTAACCGCGGAATGGACAAGCTTACGTTGGGGCAGCACACACACACACACACACACATACACGAGTACAGCTTCAACTGGCACAAGTACTCCTCTCCTCTCAAGTGAGAGTTTTAAACAGCACAGCAGCACACACTGCCCCTTGCGATGCGATGCGCTGATGGCAATTAAGGCAAACAAAATGCTGCTCCAAGACGGACGACGGTAATAAATACAAACAAAATACAGCAACAATAAAAAAAAATATATAAATTAGGAATACAATGCAGAGCGGCTCATCCAATACTTGCAATAATTTCGATTAGCTTCTATCCCGCGCCACGATTTTTTATTCTGTTATATTTTTACTTTGTGCCAACAAAAATTTATCACCACCGCGAACACACACAGAGACTCCGAGGCACAGGCACAGGCAGGCATTGGGACGCACACAAATAGAGTGAGAGAGAGAGAGAGAGAGAGACGTCTCTTAGCCAGAGCGGCGAGAGCACAGCAAAAATACGTGTATGTGGCTCTGTTTAAGGTGCATGGCGAGAATGACAAACGGTCAGAAAAACAGACGCGTCGACCCGACAAACCGGCCGACCGACGGCCGACCCGACACCTCACGACCAACAACAACAATGTGAGGGTGGGGGGGTCTCAGTGTAGATATGTTTTCATATATGCATGTACATATATATGTATGTTTACTTGTGGTATTTCGCTCGCTCGCTCACGCACACAGTCGCCACACACACACAGGCGCGCAGGCACACATACACTAGCGCCTCGTCAGCGTTCGCCCGTCGTCACTGTTGTTGCGTCGTCGTCGTCGTCTCCGTTTGCCGTTGCCTTGCCGTACACTCTTTCCTGCGTCTTCCTCTTGTGCTGCTCCAGCGCCATACAACCTCGCCGTTCAAACGGTAAAAACTGAATGAGCCTCCGCGATTGTTGATGTTTATCGATTCTCGAACAGCTGACTGGGCTGCCAGAGCACCAGCATCTATCAGAGCTGTCTCTGCCCCGATTGCCACCAACTGAAACGCAAACAGTAAACAAAACGCGTTAATATGCAACAAAAATAGTGAAACTGTCGTATTGATTGCGTCTTGGACCAGTTCTGTTTGTTTGTTTCCGCGGTAGGTCTTCCCACCTACCATATTCCGAGTCTGGCAAACAGCTGTTTGATGGCCTATCGAAACACATTTGCTCGCTGCTTTGGCGCGCTAAAAACCTCTGGGGCATATAATCACGGAACAACACCAAACAGAGCGCAGACAAAATGCCGGAAAGTGTGATTGCCGGCGTACCGGTGCATTTTCCCTTCGAGCCGTACGATGTGCAGCGCGCCTATATGGAGAAGGTTATCATTTGCCTTCGGGACGGCACAAACGGCGTCCTCGAGTCGCCCACGGGCACCGGCAAGACGCTGAGTCTGCTCTGCGCCTCCCTGGCCTGGATACGCACGCGACAGTCGGAGCACCAGCAGCAGATGATTAAGCTGAAGGCGACCAGCAAGGAAGGTGGATCCGGTCCGGGCGGAGATCTTAGCGAGCTGGCCATGACCGTGGGCAAGGCGAACAATTGGGGCGTACCGAAGGTGATCTACGCCTCGCGCACCCACTCCCAGCTGAACCAGGCCATGCGCGAGCTGAAGCGGACCGCCTACGCGAACATGCGGTCGGTGGTGCTGGGCTCGCGGGACCAGCTGTGCATCCATCCGGAGGTGATGAAGGAACAGGGCAACTCCAACAAGGTGAACCTCTGCAAGCTGCGCGTCCACTCGAAAACCTGCTCCTTCCAGCTGCGCGTCGAGTCGAAGAAGGACCATCCGGACTTCAGTGGGCCCAGCATCATGGATATCGAGGATCTGGTAAGGGTCGGCCAGAAGCTGAAGATGTGCCCCTACTTTGCCTCCAAGGAGCTGGTCGCCCAGGCGGACATCACGTTTATGCCGTACAACTATCTGCTGGACCCGAAGGCGCGCAAGGCCAACAAGATTGAGCTGGGGAATACGATCGTAATCCTGGACGAGGCGCACAACATCGAGAAGATCTGCGAGGAGTCTGCCTCGGTGCAGATACGCTCCTCCGATGTGGCCATGGCCATCGAGGATGTCACGCACATCATGAAGGTCTTTACCAGCGGCGAATCGCAGGACGCTGGCGGCGATGAACCCAAAGACTTTACCCTGGACGATCTCACGCTGCTCAAGGAGATGCTCCTCGAGCTGGAGAAGGCCATCGATGCTGTGGTGGTCGATAATCCCACGGATGGCACCACCTATCCCGCCTCCCTGATGTACGAGCTGCTCGGCAAGGCGAACGTAAGTCTCAAACGATCCCATAAAGATTATTTCCCCCAATCTAATTCACCTTTTTGCTGATCCATTACAGTTCACGTACGGCAACTGCGCCACCATTGTGGCCCTGCTGGACAAGCTGGTGCAGTATCTGATGGTGGCTTCGCAGCACATGACCATCCGCAAGGGTGGCACCTTCATGATGCTCAGCGATCTGCTGACCATTGTGTTTGCCAACAAGGAGAGCATCATGAGCAAGGTCCATCTCAGCTTCAAGGTGCACGTGCAGGTGGAGGAGGCCAACAAGCAGCAGGGCAAGGGTGGCGCTGCGCCCCAGGGCAAGCCGCAGCAGGGCTGGCTGAGCAAGGGCAACATCACGACGACGGGCGTCAGCAACAAGGCGGCAAAGATAGTTAATTTCTGGTGCTTCAATCCCGGCTTTGGCATGGAGCAGCTGCTCAACACCCAGGTGCGCAGCGTTATCCTAACCAGCGGCACGCTGGCACCCCTAAAACCGTTGATCGCCGAGCTGGCCATACCGGTGGCCCAGCATCTGGAGAATCCCCACATAGTCGACCAGTCGCAGGTCTATGTGAAAATCATTGGCACTGGTCCTGACCGGCAGCAGTTGATATCCAATTTTAAGAATCGGTAAGCATTATTCAATGGCATCCCCGGCACTTAATCTGAACTATTTGATCTGCCAGGGACAATCCCAAGTACATTAGCTCGCTGGGCCAGACTATTCTGAATGTGTCGCGCATCGTGCCGGACGGACTGCTGGTGTTCTTTCCCTCCTATCCGATGCTGAACAAATGCGTGGACGCTTGGCAGGCCAGCGGCCTGTGGGCGGACATCTCGTGCAAGAAGCCCATTTTCCTGGAGCCACGCGGCAAGGATCAGTTCACCAGCACCATGGAGGAGTTCTATCAGGCGATACGCGACTCCAAGGGTGCCGTTTTCATGGCCGTCTGTCGGGGCAAAGTGTCCGAGGGCCTGGACTTTGCAGATCGCAATGGACGGGCCGTCATCATCACTGGGCTGCCCTTTCCCCCGCTTAAGGACCCCAAGGTGATACTGAAACGGCGGTACCTGGAGGCGAATCGTACCAAGGAGAACCAGCTGCTCAGCGGCCAGGAATGGTACAACTTGGATGCCACGCGAGCCGTCAATCAGGCAATTGGTCGCGTCATTCGGCATCGGAATGACTACGGTGCCATTCTGCTGTGCGACTCGCGCTTCCAGGACGCATCCCAGGTCCAGCAGCTATCCAAATGGATACGCGGCCATCTGGGTGCGCGGCCGCAGAGCTCGCCGTTTGGCCCCATTGTGCGCGAGCTGCGGCAGTTCTTCAAGAATGCCGAGCAAACGGTGAGTCTTGAGTTTTGTTCGTACTGCTCCATGCAGCCTTAACCCCCACTTGATGCATCTGCAGATGAAGCAGCCGGATGTGCGGGAGGAGGAACAGCCACTGATGAACGTCTGCAAAGTGGAGGAGGATGAGCCGCTGCCTGTCATACCGACAATAAAACGAGAGCCAGGAAACAATGCCAGATTCCGCAAGGCCAACGAAACGGCCATGTAAGTGGTGTCACACGCTGAAAGCGTGGAAGCACAGCCACGTCTAACGATTGTTTTGCTTGTCCCAATGCAGAAAGGTGGAGATGGCCAACTCTATCAATTCGTGGACACCGGCAGACTATGCCAGCGCCGCGGGGCGTACCCTGGGCCATGCAGCACCCAATGCCATGGATTTCATGAGTCGCCTGGACTCGAATGTCTCGGTAAGCATTTGCTCCTGTTCCTCTTCCATGCGGCATGCGGCATGAGGCATAGCTTTGAGCATTATTTTTGTGTGTGTGTTTCTTTCAGAGCATAGACTTCAACTGCAGTGGTGCTGCTGGCAGTGGGAATGGCAGCAGCAGCAGCGGAAACGGCAGTGGTCTGGTGAAGATCCACAAACGGGAGCGCAGCTCACCCAGCGCCAACGATTCGGTGGCCACACAAGCCACTAAAAAGCGCTACAAATTGGTGGAAAATATCAAAACGGAGCCCAGCAGTCAGAGTCAGGCGAAGGTGGCGCCCTTATCGCGGGCAGACTTTCTGCGCGAGGTAATCACAATCACAATATCCCCCGCCATGCTTAGAGCTAACCATTGCTTTTAACTGCTCCCCCCCTTTTAGCTGCGGAGTGTCGTCAATCAAGATCAATTTCGGGATTTCGGCAAAGTGCTGATTGAATACAAAAACGGCACCGACGAGAATTTCGAGGCCCTGATGGCTGTGCTCCTGGAGATTCTGTCGGCACCCAAAATGCGTTACCTTCTCCTGGGCATGCGTCGTTTTCTGAGGAACGAGCACAAGGCCGAGTTCGATGTGCGACTGGCCAGCCTCAATTTAGCCTAACAATCGATGTCCAAATGAATGAATTCTTCGATTCAGAATTCAAAACAGTGTGTTCAAAGAGCGGCGGATCTTTATATCTTGTAATTTAGTTTTTGTTGCTTTCTTTTTTTTTGGTTAATTTAAAAATTAAATTTCGTTTAAGAAAAAAAACAAATATTAACTGACTGACGCCTGCCATTATGAAGATTGTAATTGCCTCCCATTTCGTATATATTCGAGATGACTGCCGCATCACTTGGGTCTTTTGAAGCTTGACCCTAATCGAAACGTAGAAAGATTCTTATCTTTATAATGGCAGCGAAAGTTGGAAAAAAAAATTTTTGGCTAGAATAAAAATACAAATCTTTATACACTACTTGTAATACAACTACAAAAGGACATTCCTTTTAGTTATATTTGAGGAAAGCTTTGATGTCTTGCTGGTCAACATTCTGATTGTAAATCATTTTATATAAATGAATAATAAGGCATAACAAAATATATCAGGCGTGCATAAGAATTTATTTCGATGTTTACACATTTCAAATTGCTCGTTTTTTTCTTTTGTTATATTTTTTTTCCAGTATAATTTATAAATTACATCATGAAGCTCCGACAATTATTTAAAATTTGTATACATTTAAATAGTATTCACCCAGATAGTACATACGTTTATCTCTCCCACTATACACAAGTTTAAATGCCTGTATACCATACCATTTATATAAATAAATTTTCTTATGCTCGAAACTCTCAAAAGGATACCATGTCCATACAATACAATAGTACCAAAGTTTCACTACTTAAATATCTTCATTCAGAGTCATTCAAAATCACAGCAAAAAACAAGCAAGTGATCTTATATTGACTAGCGCAATAAAAATAAGTTTATGCTTGTAGCGTTAGGATAAAGCATGAAATAAATACAAATACAAATTTAAATAGCCAATAATTTTGTAAGCAAAACATAAGTTGGCAGTGCGCTTGAACAGCAGCAAAATGCAATTCCTGCTGTGTGCAAAACGGGTTACTAATTCTGTATATAATTATTAATTAAATGCCTTGCTCTTAAACATTATAAACCATTGATAAACAGAAAAACTGTAAAGTTTGTTGAAGATTTTTTGAATTTAAAATCGTATTCAGACAAGTTGGCAGGCCCCCCACCCTCACTACTAACAGTAAAATGCAGTACCCAAAGAGAATGAGGCAACGCGCATCGCACTGTCAGGCCAGGCCAGGCCAGGCCAGGCAGAGCAAGCGAGGAAGAAAGACCAAGCAACACAGCGAAACCGATGCCGAAACCGAGTTGATTCCGAGTCGAGTCGGGTAGAGTCCATGGTTGTGCAGCAGCAGAGACGCATTTGCGTCGAAACAATCGTCAGGGACAGACCAGGACCAGGAGGCACTAGTGCAGAATTGCTAATGGAATATAATTGAATTTGGGTTGGCAACAGAGGCCCAAAGGTGCAGGCCACTCATTGCCGTAGGCTATCCATCCGCCATCCATGCAGCACTTTAGCAGCAGTTTTTTCAACCACTTTGATTGAGAGTTTCCGTGTGCGGCATTAATTGAAAGTGCCAGGCAGTTAGTAGTGGGTGGTTTTTGGTTGCAACAAGTAACGCGACGCTCGGTTGCTACGTGGCACTCCTTCCTCTCTCCCTCACCCACTACCCCCCAGCCCGCACTCGCTCTGACCTTGGCCTGGTTGGAAAGAGAGTGCACAGCGACAGCAGTGGACCCACATTAGCTTTGGCAACAGCAGCAGTACAGGCCACTTGGCTTAATTGCATTTGCCGTCATCGCACATGGTCGAGGAGGTCGGCTGCCTGAGACAGACTGGCAACAGCATCGGCATTGTCGTCGCTATGCCCAGCCCAAGCGTATCGAATACTGGAAACACAGGTGTTGTAGCATCCACCACAGTGGTCACCTCCACTGGTGGCATACATCATCAGCCGCATCAGCAGCATCAGCATCAACAGCAACAGCAGCAACATCATCATCAGCAGCAGCAGCACCCACCACCACCAACAACAACAGCAGCAGGTCCATCATCAGCAACAGCAGCAACAACAACAACAGCAGCAGCAGCCACATCATCAGCTTTCCGGAAATATGAGCCTGCTGAGTGTCAAGGGCGGACGTTATTTGTGGACAGACCGGGAGCTGCTCATGCATTTGCAGAACTATACGCCGCTGATTCTACTGATCGACTTTGTGGAGAAGACCCGCACCAAGCGCTTCTACGAGAACTCCGAACGCTACGAGATACTCATGCTGGTGTTCATCATGCGCAAGGGGGCGCCGTTCTGTGAGAATAAACGATTTCCGGGCGAATACTGGGTGAATCTGTCGGTGGGGCCCATTGCCGAGGCGTTCGATCGCTTGCAGGCGGCCATCGATATACCCGATCCGCAGCTGCCCATACACATGAGTGTGACAGATCTGACCAGCTGGAAGCAGATGTTCGATGTGGCCATGATGGATATCCGACGGTTTGCCTACTACACGGATCCCATGCAGCTGGCCGATGCCGGTGTCTACAATCGGATTACATTTGAGCAGCGTTTTGGGATGCAGTGGCAGGAGTAGATTAGCCTTAGGGGCCGCCACCTCCACATATAGTATTTGTAGCCAAATGGAAGATAGGATCAAAGTATCACACACACACACACATACACACGCCACATAGTGGTTGGATTGTTGCGTTAATAATATATAGTCTATATGCATAGTGGAATTTATATCAGAACTGTGCCTTCTCCCACTACACTACCCACTACCACACCCCTGTCGTATCCACACCTCCTTGCAATTGGGAAAGCACAACACACCCTCTGGATATCTGGTAGTTGTCTATTGTAATCAATGCTTTAATAAACATAAACGTTACTGTTGCAAATCAAATCAAATCTGGTCTTGTCTCTGTTTATTCTAAATGTGTATTCAATGTACAAGTCTTATAGCTAACATTCTCTTGGTTTGTCGCGGCGTGCATATTTTATGCAGGCAATTATTATTATCAAAAATAAACAATATAAATATGAATATATTGTTGTTAGGTTGTAGGTAGGGCGTGCAATAGTATAGGGTGCGCATGTGGTGTATATTAACAAAACTAAGGATTCTTTGGATGGGCGCCAGGAAATGGTCTGAGGGTGGTCCCATCCCATACGCCTCTGAAATGGCGTAATTTGGGTCAGATGTGACGCTTGGGATTACGATTACAATCGAAGATTTCCAACAGCTTGCCGCGGGACATCTCCTTGGCCTCCATCAGGCCCAGTTGATAGATTTCATCATGCATGCTCTTGATCTTCGCTATCAATTCATCGGGCGTCATCTTGGACAGACCTGTGCAAGATTTTTCCCATTGTATTATTATTATTTTGTGTGGCGATAATAACTCACGGTTCATCTTTGCCATGTCCTCGGCGGTCAGGGTGCTCGGTGGTTCCGTGCTGGGCGAGTACATAGGTGTGTCGCACATTGTGAGGAATTCATCCATGCCAGGAACTATATACGCACGAGGCGGCCACGTTAGAAAAGGTAGCAAACGAAATTCACCTTTAACTACTTACATCTCTCGGGCCATTGTACCGGCGATTCGCGGAGCGTTTCCAGCGACATGAGCTCGTCCACTTTGCATGGGGAGTCGACTGGATCCACCGTAACCTTTTATGCTGCTGCTGCTGTGTTAAAATGCGCCCCGACACTGCATTCTCGTCGTCTGTTTTTAGTATGGTTTCTAGGATCACAATATAGAGATCATCAGTTAGGTATTTGGTTGGGTCAGCTATTACCAACCTGGAGCCAGCAGTTCTATGCTCAGTTCCGAATTGTTTAACTCTTTTTTGATGCTCATTTTGCAGCGGCAGAAACTTTTACGGATAAAAACAACAATTGCGTCCTAGGGATGACAAAGTGGGTAGAGCTTAGGGCTGGCACATGCTAAATAGCTAAATCGGAACTATCGTAAGAGAGACATCTATATAAATATCTCTGGGCAGTGTTGTAAGTCTTCAAAATGCTAATGAAATGTATTTTTAGCCAACAAAGAAATTTTGTTTTGCCGCCTGAAATAAAGCGAAAACAAGTTTGTTAATTATTGCGCATGATTTTTAAATTCTTTCAGCCAGCTGGAAAAACCCACCCCCTCTCCGTGTATTGTGCGCTCGCTCTGACTCATGGCTGGCATGAGAGCGAACTCTGCCACTGCTCTGATATAATTTCGCACCGTTCGCGCACACTGGCATGCACAGTGTCGTACAGAATTCAACGCACAAAATGGGTGCCAAGAGCACATGTTGGCTGTGTAAATGTTAGAACAGTTGTAGATATCAAATCCGTTGCAAGCAGCTCAAGCACACAATACTGAGTAACGATGGTATGTGCCTCGGCGACACACCTCTGTTTGCTGCCATAGTTCTGGGTCAATGGAAATATGTGAATTGTGCTCACTGTGCACAGACTTTCACCGCTAACTGTCAAGCCGCGCGCCGCGATACCGCGATGGCCCGAGAGCACTTTCTTTCAGTCATAGCTTCGCTCTCGCTACACTCACCTGTTCCCCCTTTTTAACTTTAGTCCAACGTTTTTGTTAAATTTAGTTGCCGCGTCCAACTTTTGAGCAAACCGAATTGCAACAACAATAACCAGGGCCTGTTTTGCGCGCGATTTTCGAACACTTCGAATAATTCCCAATTCCCATTTGATTTGATTTTTTTTTTTCCCGTTGACCACCGTACAAACAGCTTCCGAGTTTGTGCGAGGCCCCCATGGCAGCTAGTAAACTCTCCTCCAAGCAGACCACACTTTTTGAGTCGAAATGTGCGAAGATCTCTGCCTTCTATTTTGACCTGGACAATACTCTGATCCCGACCAGAGCCGGTGACTCCAAGGCTATACGCAAGGTGAATATTGTTGGGATCTGACTTGGGGAAGGGCCAAGCGAACGCACAACCACACACCCGCCCGCCCGATTTTGGTGCGCGCGCTGTGTGGCAGCGTCTAGAAAATTTTCCACTGCTGAGTGGCGCTGGCTGTTACGTCGTCGAAGCACCCCACCCGACCCGACCCGGACGGATGCGTTCGCACGCGCGAACGAACCCAACAAAAAAAGATTCGTTTGTTCAAGTGTGCAACTGTGTGTATGCAAGCGCTCATGTGTGTGCGTGCATGTGTGTGTATGTGCTTGTGTACGAGTGCATTTGCATGTGTGTGGGGACGGGGCAATGATTGCAGTTTGATCAATGCACTGATACGGCGGATTACGATTACGGCAATGATTCGTTTCTGGTAATTAACAAACAATTTATGTGTGTGTGTGTGTTTGTTTTATTTACAGCTCTCAGATCTACTTGAGTCGCAGTACCATTTCACCAAAGATGACGCCTTGCTGGCCACTCAAACCTTTTTGAAATCCTTCCGCCGCTGTCCGGACAACACGCAGACCTCGCTGGACTCATGGCGCACCCACCTGTGGCGGGAGTCGCTGCTGCCCAAGTACAAGCACCTCGCCGATGAGATCTACCCACAGTGGCTACGGTTGCGATACCGTTACCTGGCCGTGCCGGCGGACTATGTGCAGCTGCTGACGCGAATGCGTCGGGCCGGCTATGCCCTGGCCCTTATCACGAACGGGCCCTCAAATGCCCAGTGGGAGAAGGTGGCCCGTCTGAATGTGCGCGGCTACTTTGACTGCGTGCTGGTCTCCTCGGATCTGCCCTGGGAGAAGCCCCACCCGGAGATCTTCTATGCGGCCTGCAACTTCCTCAACGTCAAGCCGCACGAGTGCGCCATGATCGGCGACAAGCTGGAGACGGACATCAAGGTGGGTATTTTCCATAAGGGCTATTCACACTGAATACTAACGAGTGCTCCATTTGCATTTGCATATCCAGGGAGGTCATCTGGCCCAGCTCGGCCTCACCTTTTGGACGCCGCTGAGCAGCAGCAGCTCGGCGGCCCAGTCCCTGGACGATGTCGAGTACAAGCCGCACCACAAGCTCAATCAACTGCTAGAGCTATACAAATATTTTCCCCGTCTCAATGCCATTGCGCAGCCCGACGCGCCATCCCCATCCAACCGCCGCGGTAGTTATTTGAGCGGAGGTCTGGCTGGTGCCAGCGGCAGCGGGAGCGGATGCCCTGCCAGCACAAGTAGCCAGAGAAACCAACCGGAGAAGCGGCAGGTAGCCTATCGCCGTGGCGGATCCTTGCCGGCCATGGACTGCTCGAATAGCGAGGCGGAGAACAGTTGCGACAGCTTCCTTTAAGGGAGAACCCGAGTACCCGAGATTGAGTCTCGACGGAGGGCGGAACTGGCGCACTGCGCCTCGCCTCGCCACTGGTGGAAAATGTACCTTCAGTTTACAAAACTATAACTAAAGAGGAAATAGGAATTAGAGACGGAAACCAATAATCAAGCTTGCAAATAACGAAGAAGAAGTGAATGAAGAAGAAGAAGAATGAAGATGGATAATTAATTGATGTTAATAAGAGGACAACCAGGCACACGGGAACCGAATGCAGGAATTTAATGTTCAACTATTAGATGGGAGGAACCGAGAACTACGGCGAATCTCGTTTATCTGCCATTAAAACTACAATTAAGGCTAGAACAGAATCAGAAATACACAAACACAAAAACACTAAACAAGAAAAAAGTCAAACAAAAAATAGTTACAGAAGAAATCACAACACAACACAAAAGAGGAACCAGTAGGGGGAAAAACCAAATGTATTTTTCTAAGCGGACGTTGTTCTTCCACACATTTTTTTGTAAATTGATAAGCGCAATCAAGAAAAAAACAAAACAAAAAAAACGAAAAGAAATTGAAAAGCGATAAAACAAACAATTAAAATGGAACAAAAGCGAACAAGGAGAAAGTGTCGGATGAGTATGAGTATGAGTCGGTTCGATTTTATGCGAAGAGAAACCGTTAGAATAGCTATTCAAGTACATATGTACATACATACATACATGTGTGTATGCATGTCGATTGTTAACTATTGCAGTAGTCGTAGCCAGATACCGTTAGAGTTAAGCCGTTGGTTCGAAATTCGAATTAGAATTGAATGCACCATGCACACACACACACCTACACACACTAACGAACACACAGCGCCTGCAATGCTGCGGCGAGATTAATAAGGGTATTCCTGGAACAGATTTGCAGGCACCTTGACCCAACGGCTCTGTTAATGAATTTTTGAATAAACGAAGAAACCTTAATCAAAGCGATTATATTTGTTATAAAACGCTTAAATGCTTTAAAAATGTGGTACGCTTATGCTACATAAATAAGCATTACACGCATGCAAAATGCCATTTACTCTCTATTGGAATCACAATCATGTGAACAAAAAACAAAGCAAAAACCAGCAAATGTGTTCGTATAAATTGCCTGCTAAGCTGACGATGGTCTTCCAATTAATCTAATATTTCGTTTGCTTCAAAGTAGAATCGAATCCGAATTGCTAGTTGCATGAAATCTTTTTTCAGGAATGCCCATCCATAGTTCTCAACCGGCTCCCCTCCTCCGCCAAAATTCAACCACTCTACCATTCTCTTCTGTCGCTTCATGTAAGTCAAGGTTACACCAAGGTTAGGTAGTGGCAAAAGCAATATGCGACTCAAAGAGCGGGAATACCCCATCTTATAAATATTTATAAGCCCATGGATCACTTTACCCTACTCACCCCCACTCCACTCCCCAACACAACCGCACAAAGTTGATGACATGTACGAGTGTGACCGCACGTTCAATAGATATGTACGTACATATGTGTTTATATATTATCTAGGTTGCACTGTTAAACCATCAATAAAGAAAAACCCACAAATACTTAGAATGGAAACTAATTTTCAACAGAGTTTTTATTGGGACACCCAGGCTGCCGTGGGCCATAAAATTCCCTTGGTGCACAACTAAAGAATCGTTGGGAATCGACATGTTTATACGACGGGACTCTTCATTTTTGCCATTGGTGGGATTCGCCTTTCATCTCGCTCTGATCGACGGATCCCCGCTCCAAAGGGAGGCCCAGCCAACCGATCCTTCATTCGTTTAAAAAAAATAATTCGTTTTCGTGTATATAGTTTTTGATTTTAATCATAGTAAAATTAGCTTTTTGATGATTTTTTTGTTTGTTTTGTTTTTTTGTTTGTTTATAAACTACAAAATACGCTATACGGTAAAATGGTATATCGCTTGCAGAGTCAGCAAATGAAATGACAACCAACCAACCAACCAACACGGAAATTTGCAGGCAGCAGGGGGGCTAACTTGAACGTCAACTGGCCTTTATAATCGTTTTTGTTTTTGTTTTGTTTGCAAATTGCATTTTGTATACCGTTCGCACATAGACAATACATATATTGATTGATATTTATACACACTCACACACATATATATGTGTGTGTATATATAATCAAGAGTCAAAAGTACACAAGACAAAATAAGAATATAGTACATTACAAATTACACGTTTAAAAATGGAAACGAGCACATTTCACGCGACGCGACTGAAGCATACGAAAAATTTTGCATTTCTTCCAGTTCAAACTGGGGTGGCTAGCTAGGCTTGCACTTGGCTTTCTACACATTCCTCCTTTCACTTTGCTTAAGTATGTTTTTTTTTTCTTCTCAGACTACAAATATACCCTAAGAACCTTTTTGTTTTTGTTTTCCTGGAAATGGATTATACATTATACATACATACATTAGATAATGGACTTGATTGAAAGAAAAAACATAACGTAACATAACATCATGGAGTAGTTTTAGTTATAGTAGTAGTAGTGGCTATTTGCTGTTGCTGTCGATAGTTATAGCAGTAGTGTTTTTGTAGCGTACTGCAACGTTGTCCTCTTATGTGGTAAAAAAAAACAACCATCGTCTGATTTGATGGCCTCTGTCCATGCCCTACTCCTTCCTCTAATTCTACTTCTCTCCTAACTCTCACTCGGGGATTGGCCGTAGTAGTATGTGTTGTTTGCTTTGTTTTTGCTTTTTCGTCTAGTTCCGTGCCGTGGCATTCGTTCCATAGATCTCCTCAATCTTTTTCCTTCGCTTTGTCAGCAGTGGATTGTTTGACTTGTCCAGCGCCTTGATTTGCATCTGCCACAGAGAGAAGCATTATTTTTAGACTTTAAGACTCAATTTAGGTCGACATACCTGATCGTAGTCCACTCGCATGGTGGCCAGGGAGCGGGTCATTTCCTCCTGTACCTCCGGCCAGGTCTCCTCACCCTCCTTGAGCATGCGGCCAGTGCAGAGCGGTGTTTGTGGCACGGCATTGTACTGGGCAATCCACTTGTTGCGTATCACATCCTGGATGCGCAAACGCTTGCTGGGGTCCACATTCAGCATGCCCTTGATCAAATCTTTGGCCGACTGGCTAACGTTCGTCCACTCTGGATCGGGAAAATCGTACTGCCCTGTGCGTATGCGCTTCTTCATGCCCGGTGAAATGGCGAGACCATTGTTGCTGTAGAACGGCGGAAAGCCGCACATTATAATGTACATGACCACTCCCAGCGACCAGATGTCGCAGCTTTTATCGTATTTCTCGGGGCCCAGCACTTCGGGAGCTAAACCAAAATTGAAATAGAATTGGAAATAGTTTAAGCAGGACAGAACTGGACCACTCAATCACTCACCAACATAGTACGGCGTATAGCAGGGCGTCTGGAGAGTGTCGTTGGTGAAGGTCTCCTTGGCAAAGCCAAAGTCTGTCAGCTTCAGGATCGCATTTGGCTGGGATGTGGTGTAGAGCAAGTTCTCGGGCTTCAGATCGCGATGCGCGATATCGCGACTATGCAGATAGTCTATCGCCGCACAGATCTCGTGCATTATCTGTGCCGCCTCGCGCTCCGTAAAGGCCCCATCGGCCTTGTCCTGGATGCGCTGGAAGAGCTCACCGCCCTCCATGCATTCCATCACAACCAACAGACACTTTCGGCCGCTGTACGTGTTCTCATAGACATCGATGATGTTGACGATGTGCTTGCAGCCGCTCACACGCCAATGCAGATCGACCTCACGGCGGGCCTTCTCATTGTCCAGCAACACCTTGAGGGCATAGTTTTGTTTGGTGCGCCGATTGGTGCACTGCACCACCTTGCCGTTGATGCCCAGGCCCAGCACCGTGTCCGAGATCTCATAGTCGTCCACCAGGGCGCTTGTTTTCGGTTGCCGTTGATTCTGCAGCGAAAGCATTCTGATTGGGCTGATCTCTGACTGAAGTTCGGACAGAAAGGTAGAAATTGTTAATAAAATAGCTGCACAGCATGCCCACGTTCCATATAAAAACGGTTTTCACACAGCCACCACGGCCGGAAAGGGGCTCCCGCCCGCCATAAGATAACGCCGCAGCGGCACCGACAACGTAGGTTGCGATAAAACAATCAAAAAATAAATGCGGGGGTGGGTGGGGATTACAAAAAAAGAAACAACACGCAAACCGAGAACAAAAAGCTGCATTTTGATGGAGATTGGGCAATATGCAGATGAGATGAACACTCGATCTCGGCTTGAATCAAATTGCATGCAATCGGCCTCTGACAGCGTTCCCCGCCATTCGGTTTTCACAACCAGGTGGGTGGGAGAGATCGTTGGCAGGCCTCGGGCCCAATTAAGCGCACTCGGTGAATACTTTTAGTTGGGGAAAATATTACACAATTTACATGGAACAGGCTGTCATGTCAGCGGACAGTGGAGCGGCAAGCAAGAAAACAGTAACTGCATATGCTCCATCACACTATCGAATGGGTACTATCGATAAGCGTGTGTGTGTGTGTGTATGTCGAAGGAGCGGGAAGGAAAATCGTACCATGGTTAGGAAGTCCGAGAGACCTGTCTCTTGAAAGTAGCATAAACGGCTCCAGTTGGAAAGAGAGCGAGAGAGAGCGGCGGACGAGGCCGGAGTGCCTTATTACCTTGTTATTATAATACATTTACCGTAACTGCATATGCTCCACTCTATTGGATCGGGGAGTAGCGCTATCGATACAAGGCGTATGCGTGTGTGTGCTCGTGCTGCTGTGTGCGTGCTTATTTGGATCTGACGAAATAGATGGCCCTATTTTTGTTGTTGCTTATTTCAAGTACATAACGCCCAGAACACACGCAGCGCAGCTTTTTTGCCGTGAAAATACAATTTGGTTTGCTGCTGAATTGCGGGCAATCAACGCATAATCAAACCACTGCTCTTTCCACTTTCTCACACACACCCACAAACGCGGCTCACACGCGCGCACACAAATGCAAACAATGCGTCATGTTTTCTCACTAGTAACTAGTATTTTTCTATTTGTTTAGCGCCGATTTTCAATTTTCACTCTCTCGATCCCCCTCCCCACACGTTGCGCACAAAATATGCTATGCCTGGGATGGGTAATAGTTCTGTGCGAGATACATAGATGCCTTTTCTGGACATGTGTCAGGGGTCACGCATTACAGTGATTTCTGGTCTCTTGCCGAGTACAACACTTCTCATTATCACCTTTTTATTTAGCTGATTTTTATTTACCTTAAGGTATTTGTTTTCACCGTGCTATGTAACGAACAAAAAAAAAGAACAATAAACAACACGAAAATTATAGTTCGACTTATCGATAATTTTCAAACTATCGGTGCCACTGACGGTGTGAGTGTGACCCTTGGCGCGGGAGCACAAAAATACTTATTACTAGTATGTATTGCATCTTATATAATCGGTCATTAAACGGGCTTTTTTAAATTACCTACACATTGAATACTAAATATATCAAAGTGCACATGTCGTAGGGTGACTACAAATGGCGTTTATATATATTCAGACATATATTCTTCAATAGCATTTCATGATAGCCATTGATCTTAATTTATATATATGCACTTATATTCGGTTAATTTTTATATAACAATAGTTAAATGGTCTTGCGTCACCTTCTCAATAAAATGGTGCATTGTCGCATCGCCAGTGCGACCATAGCTACAAAAATACCATACATTTTTCCGCAGCTGTTAGTCCAGCTAGAATTCTAGTATTTTGTAGGTGTTTTTTCCCGCTCCCACCTTATGCCACAATGTATTTTTTTATGTCATCAAGCGGCACAAAATAAAGAAACCAGAAACCCCCATTCACAGCTATAAATCGACAATTACACGATATTATCAATTAAAACGAGCTTCAAATTACACCTAGCACGCGCCCCTCTGCGCAACCTGCTCAGCATAACAAGATGTCAACACGTCGCCAGGCCATCACGCTGTACCGGAATTTGTTGCGGGAATCGGAAAAGCTGCCAGCTTACAACTTTAGGTTCGTGTGTGATGAAATACATAGAATCACGATAATTGTGATAATTACACCCTTTCCCACCCCATCCATAGAATGTACGCTGCTCGCAAGATACGCGACACATTCCGCTCCAACAAGGCCATTGGAGACTTTGCTGAAATCGATCGACAAATGGAGGCGGGCAAACAGAATCTGGAGCTGTTACGGCGGCAGGTGAGTGGTGTGGGGTGGTGCATCAGCTGTCAGACCGCGTGCACGCATTGCCACTGTTGATTGTTGATTATTGACTGGACTGGACTGCGCCTTATCAGATCGGTTTCGACGTCAGTGTGATAAGTGTTTCAGTTTGTTAACCTATTCCATGACGTTTGTAGGTCATCATCGGCCACCTATACAAGGCGGACAAGCTGGTGATCGAGAATAAGAAAACACTAAGCCCCTTGGATGACTGAGAGGATGCCGCCAAGCAGCACTTTCCCCTGCTGTACAAAAGCCTGTTCGCAGATTAATATTTACAACTCGAAAGACTCGTTACACACAATTCTAGTTGGATAAAGCTTTTTGCCCCATTGTTGATCTTATGGAAGTCAAGTTATATAGGCCTTATTTTTGAACCACCAGTGAAGGAATCATCGCTATCGTTTGCTAGCAAAAAACACCAATTTAATATTATGTTTTAAAACAATATGAAATTATATATACATACATACATACATATATATATATTAACGTTATAAATAGGTACTGCTACCCTAAAAAAAAATCAAACAATTGTAAACTTGTGTTACAGCAGCTCCGCTCCCAACTGAGGGAGTTCCAACTATGTAGTACCTTATGACATGGAATCATGGAATGTGTGTTGCGTAGTGTGTATGTGTGTGTGTGTGTGTGTGGACGGTAGCCTATGCCTGATATGTGCTGGCCGACACATTGCCGCCGGTGCCCGTCCAGTTGGTGTGATGGAACTTGCCCTCGTCCCCGAGCAGCTCGTAGGTGTGGGCCCCAAAGTAGTCGCGCTGGGCCTGCAGAAGATTGGCGGGCAGCTTGGCGGTGCGATAGCCATCGTAGAAGCTCAGGGCGGTGGAGAGCGCTGGCACTGGAATGCCCCAGCGGAAGGCATTGGCCACCACCTCGCGCCACGAGTCCTGACCCCGCTCAATGGCCTTCTTGAAGAAGTCGTCCAGCAGGAGGTTGGACAGCTGCGGCTGAGATGTGTAGGCGTCCTTGATGTTGCCGAGAAAGACGCTGCGGATGATGCAGCCGCCGCGCCACATCAGTGCAATGCCACCGTAGTTCAACCTCCAGCTGTTATCCTTGGCCGCCTCTCGCATCAGCATGAATCCCTGCGCGTAGCTAACAATCTTGGCACAGTACAGGGCGTGTTTGATGTCGTCCAGGAACTTGGTCACATTTGCAACGCTCGGCTTCGCTGAGGGACCCTTGAGCACGCCGCTGGCATGGACGCGCTCCTGCTTTAGGGCGGACAGGCAGCGGGAGAAGACAGCCTCGCCGATGAGCGTCACGGGAACGCCGTACTGCAGGGCTGCAATGGCTGTCCACTTGCCCGTACCCTTCTGGCCGGCCGTATCCCGAATCCGCTCCAGCAGATGTCCCTTGTTGTCCTTGTACTTGAGGATGTCGCGCGTGATCTCGATGAGGAAAGAGTCCAGCTCGGCCGAGTTCCACTTGCCGAACTCGTCGGCCATCTGGGGGGCGGACAGACCCAGGCTCTGCATAATGTGATAGGCCTCGCAGATCAACTGCATGTCTCCGTACTCGATGCCATTGTGCACCATCTTGACAAAGTGGCCCGCGCCCCCATCGCCGACCCACTCACAGCAGGGCTCGCCATCGGCCTTGGCGCAGATGGCTTGGAAAATGGGCTTAATCAGGGGCCAGGCGGCCTCGTGTCCGCCGGGCATCAGGGAGGGTCCGTGACGGGCACCCTCCTCGCCACCGCTGACGCCTGAGCCCACAAAGAGCAGGCCCAGCTTCTCCAGCTCGGCGCAGCGACGCGACGTGTCCTGGTACTCAGAGTTGCCGCCATCAATGATCACATCGCCGCGGGAGAGCAGCGGCACCAGTTGCTCGATGAAGTCGTCGACGGCACTGCCGGCTGAAACGTGAATTGGAAAAGCATAGAGCGCGATTAGACAAGGTTAATTGGCTGTTCTGCCGATTTAGAAAGTCACGCAGCCAGTCCGAATCATGGCTAACCTTGATTTGAGGTCACCCCCAAGTCGTCCCTTGCCCGGACTCGGCGCACCAAGCACTTCTCCAGCCCCAGATAAGGCCAACAAGTATTTATGATAGCATTTGATCTATCTATCTATCTAGCGGTCGTTGTTAGGAACGGTACATATGTATGTATAAGTATATTAAGAATGAATCACTGGCATTGTGTAAAAACGAGCCAAGCGGATGGCTAAAGATTGTTTGTACTACCAAAATGTGCCAGGAAGTCCCCCACCTTCACTACTGGTGGCACTGTCACAGCAGTCGCCTCATTATGTGTGACCTATAATGAATGTCAGAGAATTTCGGTAGGTAGGGTGAGAGAAGAGCTCTCCCATATGTTCCAAACAGCGTTAAGAGATAAGCCGGCCACGCAAATTAACATGCGAGAACAGTCATTTGCAAGCGTGTGCGCGTGTGTGTGCACATTTGCATTAGAGATGAGCATCACTTGTGTGTAACAGTAACAGTGTAACAGTGAAAGTCACTGAAATGTGACTTGGAGGAGATATTCAACCGTACCCATGTGTGGGTGAAAGTGATTGCATCTGTTGTGCAAGTCAAAACCGGAATATGATTTATTTTGGAATGCATATGCATACCTCTCATGTTGGATTCTTACTCATCTCTATTGCATACAAAAGTCACAGCACCACAAATCACAGCTCAAAAGGAAATGCGCACCACTGAGATTAGAACAACAACAAACCAAATTCGATATCGTTGAGTAGATAGCTTGTTATCGCCGCTCAGTAAGCAGATCATAATTATACTCTCACTCACTCCATTTCTTGCACTCCCCATCCCGCACCACAAAATGGATTGAGCTTGCAAAAAAAGAAACACACCGCAACAGCAACAACAAAACGATTAATGACATTGCTTTGACTTCCACACACACTCACACATGAAAACACGCAAATCGGCAGAGGTGCGCTCGGCTGGCTTCACGCCACAACGACCTAAGACCGCACTTAAACCGCTTACAATAGCAGGTTTTTAAAGCCAAAAATATCACTAATACAATTTGAAATCTTGTAGAAGGGAAGGGTGGGGGGGACTGTGCCAACTTACCCTTGACCAACAGCATAATTTTGCGCGGCGTTTTCAGTTTCTCGACCATGTCCTTCAGTGACTCAGCGCCAATCACATTTGTGCCTTTGGCCTCGTTGGCGAGAAAATCTTTGACCTTGGCCACCGTGCGATTGTAGGCGCACACCACAAACCCCTTCTCATCCATATTCAATATGAGATTCTGGCCCATCACGGCCAGCCCAATGAGTGCAATGTCAGCTTTTCTGTGAAGAAACAGGCGAAATGCAGCAGGTGCAAGCAAAGGGTGTTAATTGCAATCACTTTCATCATTCGTTCCGTTAGTTTCGCTTACCCGCTCATCTTGTTGTCGCTTCCTTTTTGTCAAAAAAAAAAAAATGTACTGAGGAGAACTAATTTCGTTTTTTGTTTCTGATGTTTTCTGCGGTGCTTCTGTGGAATGTTTTTTCACGATCGATCTGCCACTTGGCGTTGCCACTCTGCATGTGAACTTGGAGCTTTTGGGGCCATTTATACTAGCTCATTGAACCAAGGTGTGTATTATACAAGGTGGTGTATATTCACTCTCTTTCGGGTTTCTTTTTGTTTGCGGCTCAAATTAAACGCACAAGTGGGAGTTGTGCTTGGAATGAAAAAAAAAACACTCTTTACCAAAACGCAATCACGCAATTACGAACCAAACGCGCACACCTAGAGCGAGAGAGAGAGAGCCAAAGAGGCAAAACTCTCTCACCTCACTCCACCTTGAGCCGCCCTCTATCTTCTGCTACGTCTCGATCACGCATGCTAGAATTCTCTCCGTTTCTCTCCGTGCGTGTGTGTGTGTGGATCATGAACTTAACCCATGGAACGACCGTTAAAGCGATGTGTTTGAATTACGTTTATGGAGGCGTTTCGACACTGAGTTACTGTGTAATTTTGTTGGAGAACGAAAATCTGCCTTAAATAATGAATAGATTGTAAAACCCGCTTTATACGTTCGTTTAATCTGGGCCTGCACTGCAATTAATTCTAAAGAAAGAAAGAAACGAAAGAAACCAAAGGCAAAGAATCGACTATAGCGTTTTCCAGCACAATTCACTCACATGAATGTAATAAGTCACCCTCGACCTGGCACTGTACACATTTAAAGCCCAATCAAATGATTTTTTACACATTTTATTAAGTATACATTACACGGATTACAAGTTACAATTAACAAAAAAAAAAAAGTTGTCACGAAAAAAAAAGTTTTTTATCTGGATGAGATGGTATCTTTATAAATGCATGTTTCTATGTACGTATCGTTTACATATCACTGAGAAGCAGCCATTTCAGTTGAGAACCTTGTATGGATTAAGGATGCCATTGGGGTCGAGGAGCTTCTTCATGTCGCGCATCCAGTCGATAGCCACCGTATTCTTCGAGTAATGCAGATAGTCCTTCTTGAGGAAGCCAATGCCATGCTCGGCACTAATGCTGCCCTTCAGCTTGGACGTGTACTCGTAGACGAAAGGCTCGACACGCTTATAGATCTCGTCATTGAACTCGTCGCAGGAGACATTCAGATGCAGGTTGGAGTCGCCCAGGTGGCCGTAGCCGCAGACGATGGTGGCCAGGGAGCCGCAACGCTCCCGCATCACGTCCACAATGTTGTAGAAATCGCGCAGCGGCAGTGAGATGTCATACTTGAAGCAGAAGCTCTTCTCGATGAGGCCCAGGGGTACCATTTCGCGTATTTTCCAGATTTCCTGCACCTTCCCAGGATCGCCGGTGACAGTGCCATCCTGGATTTCGCCCCTCTCCATACCGTCGCCGATGAACTGATTGATCTTCTCCTCGTCATGGTCGCCGTTGCTGCCCGATGTCTCGATCAGCATGTAGAAGGGAAAGCCCGAGATGGGTGCACTGTCAAACAGATGCAATACAAATGATATTAGAGCTTTTGCAAGATCCTTGAGGGAGATCAGATCCACTTACTTGAGGAACTTGAACTGCTGGAGAGCCGTGTTCAGTGCCCGCTCATCTATCAGCTCGCAGGAGCTGAGAATCTCCCCAAGATTGCGCTTGGCGCTGACGAATGTCTTCAGGACGTCGTCGAACGAGTTGAGCCCAATGAAGGCCACATTGACGGCCTTCGACGAGTGTGGACACAGCATCGAGAGCTTCGTGATCACGCCCAGTGTGCCCTCGGACCCAATGAACAGATGCTTCATATGGTAGCCCGTATTGTCCTTCTTGAAGTTCGACATCAGATCGAGCACCTGACCATTGGCCAGCACCGCCTCCACGCCCAGCACAGAGCCGTGCAGATTGCCGTACCGCACCACGCGCACTCCGCCCGCATTCGTGGACACATTGCCACCGATGTGGCAGCTGGCCTTGGCACCCAGATCCAGCGGCACCGTCAGACCCACGTCCCTTGCCCGCTGGTCAAAGTTCTCCAGAATGCAGCCCGACTCGACGACCGCAATGCCAGTGACCTCGTCCACGGACAGCACCTTGTTCAGCCGCTGCAGCGACAGCACAATCTCATCGCAGATGGGCACCGATCCGCCCACCAGTCCCGTGTTGCCGCCCTGTGGCACCACGGCCAGTTTGCGTTCGTTGCAGTGCCGCAGAATGGCGGCCACTTCCTCAGTGTTGCCGGGCTTTAGAACCAGCTTGCTGTTGCCTGAAAGCGACAAATCAATCAATCAATCAATCAGAATAAAATAAAGAAGAAAGCAGAAAGCAGAGCTCGCTAGAGCTTTACGTAGGTAAAGCAATTTTAGATGAGAGATTGGGTTGGGGGAGGGTAATATAAGCGTAAAAGAAACTTGTGGCGACTTGTGCACTATTTTAATAGTAATTATAAAGATTTATCGTAATCTTTTCATGCTAAGAAACGAACGTTGGTACCAACGAGAGCGGAGTGAAATGATATGAAGGATACAGACAAAGTTTTGCAAGTATCCGAGGTAGAAAGTGACAGATTTTGTGTAGCGTAATTGCATACCAAAAGTGAAAGCCTAAGGAAAACAGAAACATAATCGTGTGGAGTGCATACGATCATTGGATGGCGTCCAGGATTATCATACCACGTATCCGCTTGAGAAAGCAAATGTTATATCCCTCTAGGTCTTCAGTGAGGACATGATTCTTGCCCAGCAGCTTCTCGAAGTGGCTCACATCCTGGTCGCTCAGCGTGGCATAGTTGCCACGTTGCACATTGTCCGTGATCTACCGTTAGAGAGTGGCAAATCAAAATTTATAAATTTTCATTTTGTGCACAACTGTACGGGGGAGGGGAGGAGTGTACTGCCGGCTGTGGAAGATGGTGAGATGTGATGGTGGCGCAGGCATCAACCACCATTTGCTTAAACGGGTAATGGAATTGTGCGATGCCACGCCCACGTTGCAACCACCACCATTCCACAGGGCAACGCAGCCCAAAACTCACCGCGCCACGAATACTCGTCGCTGCCTACCTGTGTGAGCTCCGGCATCGGTGCCCCGCTGCCCGCCATCGTCCTTACGGTCATGTTTGTGGTCGTGGTCGTCGTCTGTGTGGGCGCACGCATTAGGGTGGCGGTGGTCGCCAATCTGCGCATTTGCAGGAGCCGCTGGAAGCGCATGTTGGATGTGAAGGGGCAGCTCTAGGGGGGCTCTAGCTTTATCCTTTATTCGTTTCCTCTTTGGTCAGAGGCTGCAACGAGAGAGAGAGAACATGAATGATAAGAACGGAAACCAGTCGGACGCTGCCGATAGCCCAATCGATCTACAGACCAGTCACTGGAGTATATCTTAAGCACCTGCCTACTTGAGGTTGTTTTTATGAATACACCAATCCGCTCCACAACGCCACTCGTATCGCACTGATAGGCCCCACACAGAGAAATCAACGAGAACTTTTCCACTGCCCAGGCACGCTCCATCGCAGTGATAGTGTTGGGCCCACACTACCACCACTGGACTGCTATCAGTGGCCCCACTTGTGGGGGCAGTAACAGTAACGCATGCAGGAATTAGCATATTTATTTTGGGACACACACACACACACGCACAAACCACCAGAGACAAAACGCAAAAGAAAAAAAAGAAGGAAAACAATGGTGCGAGTGTCTGGTGAGGTCTGGTCTGGTTTTGGGTCGAAAAGTGCAGCACAGAGTCAAAATCTTTATGATTGCGCCTGGTTTATCGCTTCCAGGTAAGGGTAAAACCCGAGTAGTGATCATAAACCCATTTAGGGAATACATATTGCTACCTGCCCGAGACGGATCTCGGATCTTTCTGCATTTGCCAGGGGGATTAGCCGAACCTGCATTGTTGTGCGCATTTTTGTGTGTTTGTCGCAAAAATATACATATTTCATGCAGTCAAAAATAACTATTATTAGTCGGAATGTACAAATTTGTGCAATCTAAATTTTTAACTTTTATGTGACATATGCATAGTCCTTACTGTACTTGGATTCACACGTATTAATTACTGAACATTAATGCAAAAAAAATAAAAAAAATGTATTACAAAAATTGTTGAAAATGCTGTAAAAAATTACGTTTATAAAAATGAGTAAATCATATAGAAATTTGATTCATTTAGCGGTCAAAAAGCACGATAAAAAAGCTGTTAAAATTGAAATTTTTCGCATTTCCATTCCAAAACCACTTGAATCGGTTTCAGCCCCAACCCTGGCTGATCACAAGATTTTATTAATTTTGTTTGTTTATTTCACCTACGAGAGCCCACGAGTGTTTTCCGCTCTTTCCACACATGTGTGTGTGTGTTTATTGCATCGAAAGATTATTCGTCGTGGCATGGGTGCACGCGTGTGCGAGGCGAAAATGTATCAAAATGTTCGTAGAGTAGATGATAAGCGAGAGAGAGAGATGGCGGTGATGGCTTATCAGGACGGAACCTACGTATGTGAAACCGGTTGTAAAACAAAACAAACACAGCACAAGCGTTCGTTCATCAATTCAATTTAATTCAATGTCATTGCTTATCGCGTGGCGTTAATAGAAATATACACACAAATAAAACCACACAAGTGGCAGGGTACCGTTCCGTTTATGGTAGCAGCATTTTTGTACCATCAAATTGGATGAATTTGTTATAAATACCATCGAGAGGAGAGCTACACGCGTCTGCAATAGCCACCGCAGATCTCGCTCTCTCTCCCCTCTCACTCTCTCTCTCTGGCTACGGAATAGAAATTCACTAAAAAGCACTTAACAGCAAAACAAATTTCTTGTTGTTATTTAAATATACGATTTGTATTAGCCTGGCGATTTAGACATATCATTGAAATCCTCGCAAATATCCATATTTATGTACATATGTACCTGTGACTGGTTTTACTTGCGAGTGCAACAGAGCAAAGCGTCTAAATCGTAATCACAACAAACTAAAACTAAACATCAACTAAACACTCCACAACGTACACAAACGTTCAATCAAGCCCACACATATGATCGCAGCTAAAGCTCTCTCTCTCTCTCTCTCTCTGCCTATCTTTAGCTTTTGTCGCTTGAACCATATATGTATATGAATATGGGAGAGACATTCGGGAGAGGGGCGTATTATGTGAGCTTTTTATAGCTTTTGTAAGTTTACCTTCCTAACCACAAAATTCGGGTCAGATCTGTCTAGCGCGAACGGTTAAGCACGAATACTACTGCTAGTTATGATATTTTCTATCTTGGCTAACTCTAGGTCTGCTACGGCACGTGCTATTTGGGAATGGGTTATGTGTAAGGCACAGCTATGGTCGGTCCATCGACCATATTTGCATGAACTTTGCTGGAAAAAAGTGTCTTGTTTATTTCTCTTCCTTGATCTTAACTTCCTGCCATATAAATGTGGCTCCATTCCTGTCCTCCAAGTCGTGTAAATCACTGAGGATATCATTTTGATGTCAGGCAGCAAATGTACAACAGCGTACAACATTTCCCAGGCCATTGACTGTTCCGACGAAAAACCTCCAGGGACATGCTGAAATTACAATTGTTAGACAATTAATCGGAATGACAAACCGTTGCGGCGACTTACTTAGCCCCATGTATTGGTAAATCGTCCGATTTTGCTTAATTTACCAGCTCCCTGATTAGATCCGATGCCCAATCACGAATTTCACAATGCTGTGGATCAGACAAGAGTAAAGTCTTGTCCGTGATTACCCACGGTAGAGGGTCCTGGGTGAATTTGGATTGGATATTAATAATAAATATAGACACTCACATGTTGTTTATTGGGAGGATTGGCCAACATTTTTTGAAACATTTATTATCACAGCGATCCATTTGGTTTGGTATATTCTCGTTCTTTTATTCATCAGTTATGTACTTAATCAATTCGGGCGGAATGTCCTGCATCCTTGGATTTAAACGCAATAGCAGTAATTGTAACACTCTTGATATAAAAAAGTCCATCGGAACACGATCCGCGATGATTTAATAAGGGCTAAGCATTTGCAATGCAAATTGCTCTCGGTCCTTGTCATTAATAGAATTTGTATGCATAATAAAAACAAACCAAAAGCAAACAAAAAACTTGAACTTTTGAATGTTTATGATTTAACATTGTTTACTAGCCACTTGGCAATCTGCACACGATTATATTTTATGGTTTTCGATACGTAAACATGAGCGATGTCCTTAAACGATTTGGATTGATTTTCTTTCAATTTTCTTTGGCTTTCTGCGATATCACGACGCCCAGCCAGAGTTTCCCTGCCACTGCACAATGTGCGCAAAAAGCAATTGACTTTTTCTCAGTCAAAATTTTCATCAAGTCGCAAATCTTCAGCCATGCAGGCAAGACTTTTCTATCAAATTCGACTAGGTCCTGTTTGATATAGTTTACTTACCACTTGGCGATGATGGTTATGCACGCGTTATTTGTATAGTTGTTACTGGGTCGATGCCTCAAAACGAATTTGATTGATTTTCTTTAGCGCGCCAGCCAGGGTCGCCCCTGCCACTTAATACAAAAGGTGCTCAAAATGTGTATTAAATTACTGCAAAAGAATAGCGAAACCAAATCCCAATTAATAGCATTAACTAAATCACCATTTTTTTTGTATTTAATATTTCAATGGGTTTACGGCGTAAGTTTTACGCCTATTTCAATTATGTGCACACAAAAACATAGTTATGTACTGTATGCCTATATTAAATGTATTCTTTGTCTATGTTTTCTTTTTCTTTGTCGAAATTTCCATCCAGATGCAAATCTTCAGCCTCTTGTTACTGTTATTCTCTTCATTAAGCTTACGATTCCATTCATTTGATTTCAACTGTTATAAACTGTGCTATAAACTCACCACACGACCAAGCCACGCCCACCACGCCACCTAAGAGCGAGAGAGAGAGAGAGAGAGAGAGAGACATATGGCATGCACTCGACAGAAGTGTCGGAATCCCTATGGCTGTCCTTGTCTTGCGCGCAGCAACAGATGACACTCCCACCCCAGGTCGTCTCCCCCGTACAGAAGCGCGCCCATCAACGTTCCGTCGGCATTTTGTGTGGGGAGGGAAGTTAAAAAGGGGCACGGCACCACATTATAATATATGTACCTACATATATAAAGAAGAATCTCTGGCAGTGCGCTGTCCCTGTCCCACTGGGGGGGAAACACACAAAATTTGTTGAAGCCGAAACAAAATGGAGAACGTTAATCAGTTAAATGCTTTTGTGATACATACTGTAAGTATTTGCGGAGAGGAACTAGAACTTGTTTCAGATGCGCGGTAGATGATATGGAACCCAAGGAATACCCCGTGCATAGCACTCAGATGTACATACGGCGACATATCTCCTGCTGAAAAATGTATGGCAGAGGAATAGAAAATGGGAAGAACTCACAGGATCCCCCGAGGGAGCCCCCGCAATTAAGAACAACAAATCAATTGGTTCGAGAGCATTGTCAGTCTGTCCTGCTAGTTTATTTTTGAATGTTGAATGTAGAACTTGGAGGGTGTTGTGCTTAATGGAGTCTTCTTCAGTTGCTTGCATTCGATATGTATGTGAGACTGGCGCCATTGACGATTTCGAAATTATTCCAGTTAACACAAGCCTGGATTAATTTCGAAATTGCATCTTGAGGTACATGTAATGTGGTGGTTTCATTGTTCATTGTTTTTTTGTGAGGGGGTGTGGGGTGTTCGTTGGCATGTGTTGTGCTACAGTGTTACAGTGTGTATTAGGTTTACTTATTTTTGCTAGAGTTAATGTACAGCTTGGACTTGGAGTAGACGCGAATCTCGTCATCTACGACAGCCAGCTCCTTGTCGATTTCCGCCTTGCGGTTGCGCACCCACAGACTCTGTGAGGTGATGGGCATGTGATTCAATTCATTAATGAGACCATCGTAGCGCTTCTGGGCGCTGTTCAAGTGGCCCACACGTGCCTGCTCCGTGAGCATACAGTCCGGATCACTTGCATCGGCCAGCTCCTTGGCAGCGGCCTTTTCGCGCTTCTCCTTATCCTTCTCCAGAAAGCGTGGTAAACGCACATCGTCGCGTGCTGTTGAAAAACAAAGCTTAATTAGCCATCGAGTCGAGTTTCCTCTCCTCTCCCCCCTCACTTTGTACAATATACTCACAGTTTTCCATCTTCTGATCATCATTCATGTGCTGTGGCTGTTTGCCATGCGTGCGTGGTGACAGCAGATTCTCGTCATTATCGTTGTCATCGTAGCGATTGGCCCGTTTATAGTTGTTGTTCTCGTACTTATTGGGCGACTCACGCTCACCCATCACGGATGCACCATCGAAACTGCATCTAAAATAGCAAAAAATGGTACATTCAGATATCTATTGATGCGGCGATTTTCTACTTACTTTTTGAGGGCATTTGTGAGATAGAGTTCATCGCTGATGTCATCCGTCTGTGTGGCAATGCTTGCGGAGTTGCGCTGTGTGCCACAAGAAGTGCAGCATTCCGACGACTGTGCTGCTTCCTCCGCGGTGTTATAGTACACCGAATTGCGTTGAGTCGAGCGGCCAATACGTTGGCCAGACTCTGCAGCGCCCAAGCCCAATTGGTGATGCGAGCACGAGTTGTTGCGGTTGCGCGTTAGACTGCTTTCGCGGGTGTTTTGTCGGGACACCGATAACGGTTGGGGTCTGCCTGCAGCCTTTGATTCTCCTACCTCGGAGTCGGCACGGCGCATTGGTGGCATCCATTTGGGACGCACTGGTTCCTTGGCTGCCAGTTTTTCAGTTGTGGTCTTCTCCAGCGAGCGCAAGCTCACTTTATTCTCGTTGAGAAAATTGCGGCCCGGAGTAGATCGCGGCACTGGGAAAATTCCCGTCATTGCGGTCCTAGAGCGATTTGGCATGTTCGACATGGTCCCGACAACTTTTTAAGTATCACTAACACTACAGTGCGGCAAATAATAATTATATTAGCAAATAATAATTATTTTGCTTGTAGTTAGTCGAGCTGCGTCGTTGAATGTTCATTGGCAACTATCAAAGTGTGACCGAATATCGAAGCACACTTCGATCAGGCAATTTTTTGTTTTATATTTTTAAACTTTTATTTAATTGCCCTGCAAAAATATTATACAACTTGGCAACTTTTTTCATACAAACGAAACATGGCCCAAATTTCTCAGACTTACTGGCCCTGGGATAATTAAAATAGCTACAGAGCCCAAAATATAATCAATACCAGTATCGTACTCACCACTATTCAGAGCATGGGCTCCACTCTATGTATTTTATAAGAAAAGTACAAATTATTTCACTTTTTCGGTTCTATAAACTTGGAATTTCCGCTCAGTTTTGGATTTTCGTTACTGTTTTTACACCGATAAATTTAAGCAATATCCTATGGGTTACAATAGAAAATAAAGCACGATTTAAATATGTATAATTAAGCAAGAACTAAAAATTATTTTGTATATGTATATATTAAACATTTTCACTATAAGTACATACATACATATGTACAAATCGTAGGGTCAGCGCCGTGTCACTCTCATCCTAAGCGCACCCTTAAAGAGCTTAGGGGTTGCAATTCGATGCAGTAACCCAGGCTTTTCGGTATAGTTTCCTTTTGAGGGTAAATGTTGTATGTTTGCCTGGAAAAACGCTTTCAACGCGTTGCCTAAAATGGTGGCAAAGGGTGTGTGTGTGCTTGTGCTTAGGGGTTCTGCCGGAAGGTCAAGTGTCAGAGTTCAACTCTTTTTTCCTGCATCATTTGACCCAAGGGGTTTTTTTGTACAGTTCGTACCATTTCCATGGGTCTACCGGGGCTATGTTGTATAACATTAAGAGTACTTCTCGGTTGGTGAGTAAAATTAAATAGTTTACCTAATTATAAAACAAATTTACACCTGAAATGGTTTTGTCCATTAATATATTTTATAAATGTATTTTCGACTATAAAGTAACTTTTCAAATATTTATAAAAACATCATGAAATATACCATAAAACTCAGTACACATATCTCAAGAGTTAAAAATAGATACCTTAAAAGAAATGTTTTCTCTTAAGAGACTAGTACAAATCTGGGAAGAGGAGATCTTATCGGTTCCATTGGGCTGACCGAAGAAGGGTAGCACGAATCAATCGGTCCCTCACTGCAGAGCGAAACAACAAAGAAATCTGACAAGGATATCGGGTGTGTGCCTCCTAAAGGGACTGCAGAGAAGTATCCGGATTCCTGGGGTGGGTTACCCAAGAGAGCTTCGGGCGATGGGGAACAGAATATTAGAATAAAGAGGACCGTTCGGTTTGACGGGGTGATATCTGATAAACGATCCATTGTCAGTGCCTAGCCACGCCTCACAGCCATAAAAATGCTATTTCGCTGATTCTCTGCCTCAGTCGACGTCGACTGAGTGATTTTGATGCAATAATATCACGGTTCTTCATTTGGAAAATGGTGTAGGAACACGACAGGTACGCGTGTGTGTGTGTGTGTGTCTAATTCAACTATCAACAGTGGGACAGAGACAGAGAGGCTGTAAGGCAGAGAGTGCGAGCGAGATGGAAGCATAGGTGCGAGCAAAGCACGCGCAAAGCAATTTACGCTCATTATACATTTGTCATTTTACGAAATGCAAAGAGCGGACATACACACACACACACACACGTAAAAAATACCCATGCCCACACACATGTGTAAGACGCAGCGCACACTCGTTCGCTCGCTCGCTCGCTCACACTTCGACGGCAGCGACCCCCAAATAACAAAACCCAACAACAATTGTGCCCCAACGAGTCTGTGGCAATTAATTTAAGCGAAAAGAAAAAGAGTAGAAGAAGAGACATAGAGCGCATGCTCGGGTCGGGTCTGCTTTTTGTACAGTTGAACGTGCCGCCAGGGTGAAAGAAGAAGAAGCAAAGAAGACACAAAAATAATAAGAAAAAAAAACCAGCGCAAAAAACTTCAAGTGGAGCCCAAAAAAAACCCACACACACACACGCACACGACTGTAGCTCGGCAAAGCTGAGAGCGAGAGAGCATTAATGCTAATATAAGCAGAGGGGGTAGAGTGGGGAGGCGGCAGCAGAGCCTAGCAAGCGTAAAAATAATATGGCGGCGACTGAGAATTGAACAAAAAGCAACGGTCTCATCAACATCAGCGAACAACAACAAAAGCAAAACCAAAAACAACGACATCGGCAATCATCGACGGAAAACGATGAACGCTTGTGGAGTAATGCGGAGGGAGGGGGGACAGACAAGAGTAGAGTCCACAGCAAAGCACACATACAAATACACTTGGCACACAAAGAGGTTACAAAATGAAAAATGGAATGCCAAAGACAGGCACAGTGGGACACGAGAAGTCGACGCGGTGTAAAAGAGACTAATGTACTGCAATTCTGGCATACGATTTCGCAATGGATGACATAATGTTGAAAAATATATTTATGGCGGGTGATTATTATATATTTTGTGATAATTATATTTATGCGCTAGTACTATATATATACTAAATAGATAATCCGTTTTTTTGAGCGATTTGAATTGTAATTGCCCCACTGTGCTCCCGCTGACGCCAACTGCAGCGTGTGTCGTTTGCAGCAGAACAAAAAAATGCAATCCAAAAACAATCGAACGCATGCCACTGTACGACCGAGCGAGCAAGCAACAAAATATTTCACTCTGGGCTCTGCTGCGCATACGCTACCCTCGCCCCGCCGTCGCAACGGCTGTGATCGACAAGCAGAGCTAATAATAAAATAAAGCTAAAGCCGAATGGAACGACCGAAGGTGTGGAATGGGAATGGGTAGCAGCGGAGCGGTCGTGGCAGAGCAGGGGAAGGGAAGCCAGGTAGGCCGTTGAGCCACAGTCACGATGGTGGTGGTGGCGGTGGTGAGTGACAAATGCGAAATGAAAAAAGAAGATGAAGTATAGCAGGCAAGCCAGCAACAAACAACAATCGGAGGCAGACGACAGGGTAGACATTCGAGTGTACAGACACAGAAAACTGGATTCTCGGCGGTGTTGTGTTGTGTTGTGGATGATGATGAGAATTCGTCGGGGTGGTTGAGAGCGCGCACCGCACACAGATACAACCACACACATGCACGCCAGCTGTAGCCTCGTTTTTCTGCGTCAGTGTGCATCTGTGTGGTATCGTTCGTCGTTTCGTTTGTTTCTTTCCAACCCCGACAACGATAGCGAGCAGAGGCCGTCGCAGTCACACTTGGTGCTCGATTGCGTTGCTTCTACTGCCATTTCACTCGCACCTGCGATTTTCAGTATAGAGAAAAGTTATCGCTGTGTTGCATGGGTGTGAGACAAAACTGGTTTCTTTCGCATGCCCCAGCTGCTGCCCGCGTCGCGACGACTGCCCCGCACTCAAACACAAACCAACACCAACACATGCGCACTTCATTTTGTTTCGCAGCGCTGCTGCTGCCGCTGCCTTTGCCTCTGCTGCTGCTGCTGCTGCTGCCACCGTGTGTCTATCGTCTGCGCGCGTCACAGTCCTAAAATCCACTTGGCAGCGTTCGGTATTCGGTATTCGGTCTGTGCTTCGACCCCGCGCGCAATCTCGGGAATACGAATACGCTGTTGCTGTACGCTGTTCTGTTCCATTTGTTGTACATATTAGATACTTTTTTTTGAATTGTTTATAATGCAACGCAGAACTAGTGTGTGGCACCGAAGAAGTGAATGCTAAGGCAACAAAACGAATGAAAAGCCAGCCATGGTGTCGCGAAACAAATGTGTGTGCAGGCGACGCGTCGCTGCCGACGTATACAGACAGCGGGAAAGTGTATTGTGAGAGTGTAGCCGTGGAGTCAGAGTCATCAAAAGTCTAGAGTTGTCGTTGTCGCGTTTTATGTAAGATCGCGTGCACAGGTGCCCCCAACACAGCGCCCAAACACACATTAAATACACTGAAAAAAAAGCAGCATTTACCAAGACGACAACGCCACCGACATTGCAGTGAGAGTGAGTGGGAGCGGGAGCTACGTCGATTACACTGTCCAGCACACCATAAATGTAGCACTAAACGCTGCTGCGGACTCGTTTTTGTGTACAATTTTTTTGTTGTCTTGTGTTGTACGTTCGCTTATTTGTTGTTTTGACTGTGCATATGTTTTATGTTTATAGCCTGCACCACTGTGTATGTGTGTGTGTGTGTTTTGTGTTTGTTAATGTTCAGAATAAAATTAAAAGTTGAAGAAACTAAACGAAAAGGCCACGGCAATATGCTATTATTAACAAAAACAAGCAGAATCGCCGCCGTCGCTGCCGCAAACAACAGAAACCTGCTGCCTCTGCCGTCGCCGCCGCCGTCGCATGCATAACTTTAATTTTTTAAATATATTGTTTTTATTTTGAATAATGGATCGTCGTGCATTGAAGTTTATGCAGAAAAGGTATTATTTTTCATTTCGTTTGTTTCTTTGCTTTGCTTTCTTTTCATTTGCAAATACACTGCATTTTTTTCTTTTGCATTTTCCGCAGCTGCAGCGCCCTGGCGGCGCAGTGGCAGCGGTGTATGTAAATGGCTTTATTTGTAGCTGTATTTGTGTACATTACTTACTTGGATTTGTTAGTTGCACTCGCGCGCGCTTTTTTATATTATATATATCACGAATATAAGTTTTATTATATTATATTATGCGCGCACAATATTTTTTGTTTTTTTGACAAGCCGCACGATGCAGGGATGTGTGTGACCAGTGTGACCCTCCCTTACCCGTAGATGTATTTTTCCCCGCTGTGCACACCGTTTTTTGTTGCAATTTTATTAATTGTTTATTGCTAGGGGATCCATCATTATCACTGAATTCGCTTTTGAACACTGCTTAGGAGGGCAACAAATTCTCAAGTTCTCAAACGAGTTTTTGTCCTCCTCCCCTATCGGCGGGCATTGTTGTCAACGAATTTCGCAATGCATGCCCCCTGCCCCTTTCCCTGTGCATGCGTGCGTCTGCTCGTGGTGGTTGATTCCCTTTTTCGCTCTTTGCCACAGCCAACATTGAAAAGCAAAAGTTCTAAGCCAAAGGTAACATTTTTTTTGTTTTTTTTGTGTAGTGGCCACCGAAACTGCAGGGGGCAACTCTGTTCCTGCTCTCTCTCTCGCTCAAACTCTCTCCCTCAAAATGCGCTCTCATGCCGAAGTAAACAAAATTCAAATCGTGTGGCCGCTAAGGGTTGCCAGCTGATTGCAAAAAGTAGAAAAATAAAAATAGAAAAGCCTTCCTGCAAGAAATTGAAATTACAAAAAATTAAAATTCGAAAAGAAAACACGCTTTTATTATAACGATCTCAAAATTGGCACAACATATAATGCCATTCCGTTTAGTTTGAGTATTTTTTATGAGCTGGCAACCCTGAGATCACACCAACTCCAGCGCCATGCGATAAAGTGTGTTTGTGTTTGTGTGTGTACAAGTGGAGTGGCCATCGGTTTATCCCGCTCACTCGCATTCATTCTCTCATTTGGATGGCAAAACCCGTTTTGTATCAATCAATATGTTGTCATGTTGTATTCCCGACTCTGTCTTTCGTTCTCCCCCGCCATGTCTGAGCTGCACTTCTCCTCTTCACACCGTTGGATCCATTAGTTAGCACGCATGATTACCTTACCCCTGCACCCTTTCTCTGACTCTTTGGTCCTGGATATGCTCTCCTTCACTCAGACTCTTCTCTTTCCTCCTCCCCGGCTGCATGCTCTTCATGTTGTTGTCTTGTTGTTGTTTCCCCCGCATTTCTATCATTCCTTCTTGAAACTGGAGAACAAAATAAAATTGATGATGGCCCTGGACTTGTAGAGTTTCATCCAGACACACAAACACATACACTCGAACATTGTACCAACCCAAACCAGTCTTTGGGCTGTATTCTTACCCTCTATCGCCGCTAAAGATGCTGCAACTTTGTCGTCTATCTGGTACGGCGTCTAGTCAGGCAGGGTAGGGGGGCCCTGCCTGTTTGGCACACACATACAAATACACACACACCCACCCTGAAATGTACGGAATGAATCCACCCTGCCAGACCGCTGCCACCCGCCCACCGATTGTCAAGGGTAACCCGAGAACCAAACCCTAACGCTGCGTTGGTTTTTGTTTTGTTTTGTTCATTTCCTCTCTCCGCCCCTCCATAATTCCTTTTATATGGTTCTCGCTAAAATAGCCAGAGGGGTAGCGCGGGATTGCGAGGTGGGGATCAGCGTCTTTTATAGAAACTCTAACAATTTGTTTCTCCCAATCATGAGCCCAAGCCCATGGTAGCAACTGTCTGCATTTTTGGTTGATTGATGGAAGGTCCTTGAACTCGCGCCTCCTCCATACACGAGGTAACATCAGTTTCGATCTCGTCTCGGACTTGCTTCTATACTGGTCATGTCCGTCGTCAGCTGTCTTTTCCGTTTTCTATTTTGTCAGGACACGAACGAAACACTTCAAAAGGCGGGAAACCATAGATAAGAATCGATGGCAATTTTACCCCTAACCCTTAGCTCCATCCAAAGCACATACATAGTACTTCTCTAGCTCTTTCTCTGTTTGGCATGGGACAAGTCCTTTTGAATGTTGGCATTTTTAATGGTATGCAACCGAAGGGTGTAGAAAAGAGAAGGGAAAATAGGCAGAAACCTACCCAAAAAGAAGTTTTTGTTTTTCAGGTTGTTAGCAGCCAGAAACAGGCAGCTGGAAACAAGAAGCATAGTATAATATAAATATATTATATGTTCCTAAATGCAAAGCTATTTGGAGGTTAGCAAGAGGGTATCAAAGTCCACGTCAACGAAAAGACTTGCTTTTTGTTTCATTTCTCAAAGTTTTCTTTTTTTGGGAGTGTTCCCCCTTTTTCTCTCTTTTTCCCTCACAGCATTCATGTTTACCTGTCCAAATGGGATGAGTGGACATGGAGGATGGAGAGGAGGTTAAGTTTGTGCTGCGTAAACAGGTGGAAGGAATCTCACGGACTCTAACAATTTGTTTCTCCCAATCATGAGCCCAAGCCCATGGTAGCAACTGTCTGCATTTTTGGTTGATTGATGGAAGGTCCTTGAACTCGCGCCTCCTCCATACACGAGGTAACATCAGTTTCGATCTCGTCTCGGACTTGCTTCTATACTGGTCATGTCCGTCGTCAGCTGTCTTTTCCGTTTTCTATTTTGTCAGGACACGAACGAAACACTTCAAAAGGCGGGAAACCATAGATAAGAATCGATGGCAATTTTACCCCTAACCCTTAGCTCCATCCAAAGCACATACATAGTACTTCTCTAGCTCTTTCTCTGTTTGGCATGGGACAAGTCCTTTTGAATGTTGGCATTTTTAATGGTATGCAACCGAAGGGTGTAGAAAAGAGAAGGGAAAATAGGCAGAAACCTACCCAAAAAGAAGTTTTTGTTTTTCAGGTTGTTAGCAGCCAGAAACAGGCAGCTGGAAACAAGAGCATTATTATTTATGGATGTTTTGCATTGTTGGTGTTTTAATTAGCCCCATGGAAGTGCCTCAAGAGATCAATAGATATAAGTATCAAAGATATATTATATGTTCCTACAATGCAAAGCTATTTGGAGGTTAGCAAGAGGGTATCAAAAAGTCCACGATCAACGAAAAAGAAAAGCTTGCTTTTCTTGTTTCATTTCTCAAAGTTTTCTCTCGTTTTGGGCATGAGTCCAGCCTTACACTCTCTCTTTGTCACTCACAGCATTCATGTTTACCTGTCCAAATGGGATGAGTGGACATGGAGGATGGAGAGGAGGTTAAGTTTGTGCTGCGTAAACAGGTGGAAGGAATCTCACGGACTCGAAAAGAAAAGAATATTTTATGGCCATGGCCAAACCTGTTCTGAACACCCTCACACTGTTGATGCATCAACGTGTGTCACGCGTACCTCCACTCTTCTTTAATGTGAATGATCTTGATGGAGTTGTCTGCCATGAAGTCCCCCTCCCAACCATCTCTCTCTCCTTTACAACAAAATACGGGCATAAATGAACTGCCTTTGCTCTCCGTCTGAGTGCAATTCTGAGCTGATCCTCTCTCCCATGCTCTCAGCAGATGTTTGCATACTCTCGGGGGGGTGCTGCCAACCTGTTTTATGAAATTATGAATCAAACGTTTGAGAATAAGACTAGACTTTGTGTTTATTTGGGTTAAACGTTTACTAATTACTCTCTCCTCTTTTGCCCCTTTATCACCCGACCGCAGAGCGGACACAGAAAGCGATACAACAACAACAGCAACAACAGTAACAGCACCAGGATCCTCTTTGGCAACAGCTCCAGCGGGAGGCGGCACATTACCTCTGAAGGATAACTCGAATATTCGCGAAAAGCCACTGCACAACAGTAACAACAACAACAACCACAATAATAACAACAACAACAACAGCTCCCAGCAGCAGCCCAGCAAACAGCACGAGCGGCCCCTGAAGTGCCTGGAGACGCTCGCACAGAAGGCGGGAATCACTTTTGACGAGAAATACGATGTGGCCAGTCCCCCGCATCCGGGTATTGCCCAGCAGCCGTCATCGACACCATCCGCAGCCACAGTCACAGCCACAGCCCAAGCCCATCGCAACGGAGGAGCCAACACAGGCGCCGGAACACCACCCACTGCACGTCGCCACGCACACACACCGGTCACGCCGAACACCCCGAACACTCCCAACACTACCAGCAGCACCACCCCACAGCACGCACGACACAACAGCAACAGCAGCAGCAGCCACACGATGGAGAAGTCACAGAGCCCCGCCCAACAGGTGGCGTCCGCCACGACGGTGCCCCTGCAGATCTCACCGGAGCAGCTGCAGCAGTTCTACGCGAGCAACCCGTACGCCATCCAGGTGAAGCAGGAGTTCCCCACGCACACGGCCGGCACCACCACCACGGAACTGAAGCATGCGACGGGTCTGCTGGACGCCAGCCAGGCGAGCCAGTTGCAGCAGATGCAGCTTCAGCAGCTGACGGCGGCTGCAGCGGATGCAGCCGGGGAAACGCTTCTGCAGGCGGTGGAGGAGGAGGCCAGGGCGGAGGCGCACCCAGTCCGGCGAACCAGCAGGGACAGCAACAGCAGCAGCAGCAGCACTCGACGGCCATTAGTACGATGTCGCCGATGCAGCTGGCGGCAGCCACCGGCGGAGTGACCGGCGACTGGTCACAGGGTCGGACCGTGCAGCTGATGCAGCCTTCGACGGGGTTATTCTACCCACCCATGATGATCTCCGGCAACCTGCTGCACTCCGCGGGCCTCGGCCAGCAGCCCATACAAGTGATCACTGCCGGGAAGCCGTTCCAGGGCAACGGCCCACAGATGATCACCACCACCACGCAGAACGCCAAGCAGATGATCGGCGGGCAGGGAGGGTTCGCGGGCGGCACCTACGCCATCCCCTCCAGCCAGTCCCCACAGACGCTGCTGTTCTCGCCCGTCAACGTCATCTCCCACTCACCGCAGCAGCAGCAGAGCCTCCTCCAGTCGATGGTCGCCCAGCAGCAACAGCAGCAGCAGCAGCAACAACTCAACGCCCAGCAGCAGCAGCTGACGGCTCAGCAGGCAGTGGCCATGGCCAAGGCAGGAGTGGGAGTGGGAGCCGACGCCCAGGGCAAGATGCAGGCGCAGAAGGTGGTCCAGAAGGTGACCACCACCACCAACACGGTGCAGGCTGCGTCGGCAGGCGCTGGGGGGGCACAGTCGCAGCAGCAACAGCAGCAGCAGACCACCACCCAGCAGTGCGTCCAGGTCTCGCAGTCGACACTGCCCGGCGTGGGAGTGGGTGTGGGCGTGGGCGGGCAGCTGCTGAATCCGCTGGGCGGGGCCGGCGCGGGCCAGGCGCAGCAGATGCAGCTCGGTCCCTGGTTCTGGCAGAACGGCCTGCAGCCCTTCGGCTCGAACTCCATCATCCTGCGGGGCCAGCCGGACGGCACTCAGGGCATGTTCATCCAGCAGCAGCCCACCACGCAGACCCTCCAGACGCAGCAGAACCGTAAGTGCCATCCGCCTCCACATCCCCCACTGCAATCCGCCATCCAGCGCTAATTCCGATTCGCTTCCTCTTCTCTACACAGAAATCATCCAGTGCAATGTAACCCAGACACCTACCAAGCCTCGCACCCAGCTGGATGCCCTGGCCTCCAAGCAACAGCAGCAGCAACAACAGCAGCAGCAGCAGGCGGCGGCTAACAGCCAAGCGCAGCAGCAGCAGCAACAGCAGCAGCAGCAGCAGCAACAGCAGCTGGCGGTGGCCACGGCCCAACTGCAACAACAGCAGCAGCAGCTGACGGCCCTGCAGCGTCCTGGCGCACCGATTATGCCCCACAATGGGACGCAGGTGCGGCCGGCCAGCTCCGTGTCCACGCAGACGGCGCAGAACCAGAACCTGCTCAAGGCCAAGATGCGGAACAAGCAGCAGCCTGTCCGTCCGGCGCTGCCGGCCCTCAAGACGGAGAATGGTCAGGTGGTGGCGGTTGGTGCGGTGCAGAGCAAGGCAGTGGGCCAGCACATGGCTGCCGTTCAGCAGCAGCAACAGCAGCACCAGCAGCAACAACAGGCGAACCTTCACCAGGTGGTCACCACAGCGGGAAACAAGTGAGTGGCAGAGACGGCAGTCAGCCTTTGGTCCACGGCATCCATATCATTCCCTTCACTCTTTTCTTCCTTTGTAGGATGGTCGTGATGAGCACGGGCACGCCCATAACCCTGCAGAATGGCCAGACCCTGCATGCAGCCACTGCGGCCGGAGTGGACAAGCAGCAGCAACAGCAGCAGCAGCTGCAGCTCATGCAGAAGCAGCAGTTCCTGCAGCAGCAAATGTTCCAACAGCAGATAGCCGCCATCCAGATCCAGCAGCAGGCAGCAGCACAACAGCAGCAGCAGCAGCAACAAGTCGCCCAGCAGCAACAGCAGCAGCAGCAGCAACAACAACATCAGCAACAACAACAACAGCAGCAGCAGCAGCAGCAGGCGGTGGCCCAAGCGCAGCAGGATCAGCGGCAACAGGTGGCACAGGCCCAAGCTCAGGTTCAGGCGCAGCAACACCAGCAGCAACAGGCCCTGGCACAGCAAATACTGCAGGTAGCGCCCAACACCTTCATCACCTCCCACCAACAGCAGCAGCAGCAGCTCCACAACCAACTGCTTCAGCAGCAGCTCCAGCAGCAGGCACAGGCTCAAGTGCAAGCTCAGGTTCAGGCACAGGCACAGCAGCAGCAACAACAACAGCAGCAGCAACAACAACAACGGGAGCAGCAGCAGCAGAACATCATCCAACAAATTGTGGTGCAGCAGGCGGCTGGGGCAGGCCAACAGCAGCAGCAGCAACAACAGCAACAGCAGCAGCAGACGCAGTCGGGACAATTGCAGCTGAGCAGCGTCCCCTTCTCGGTATCCTCGACCACAACGCCCGCAGGAATAGCCACCTCGAGTGCCCTCCAGGCCGCCCTCTCGGCCTCTGGCGCCATCTTCCAGACGGCCAAGCCGACCAGCAGCAGCTCCTCTCTGCCCACCAGCAGCGTAGTGACAATAAGCAACCACACAACGGGTCCCCTGGTCACCAGCAGCACGATGGCAGCCAGCATCCACCAAGCCCAGCTCCAGCAGCAGCAACACCAACATCAGCAGCAGCAGCAACAACAACAGCAGCAGCAGCATCAGTTAATCACCGCCAGCATTGCAGCGGCCACACAGCAGCAACAGCAACAGCAGCAGCAGCATCAACAACAGCAGGGACCACCCGCTCTGGCGGCTGCATCGCCCTCACCCTCCACGAACCCCATCATGGCCATGACATCCATGATGAACGCCACGGTTGGACCTGTCACCAGCAGCGGAGTGATGTCCTCTCCTGCAACGCTGGTCGCGTTCAGCGCTGCCAGTGGAGGTAGTCATCCGGCGACACCCACCAAGGAGACGCCGCTGAAGATGCCCACCCCCACCGCCACCCTGGTGCCCATTGGGTCCCCTCTAAACAGCAGCGCCACTAGCCAGGATCACCAGCCATCGTCCGTCAACACCACCCCCAGATCCGCTGCAAACGCCAGTGCCAGTGCCAGTGCCACCGCGGAGGCAAGTAGCTCCACGAGTGACTCCTCCAGGGTGAATGGAGAGGCAACGGAGGCGTCTCATAGCAGCAGCAGCACCACCACCACCACCACGCCCACGAAGGCCACCACCAGCACGCCCACCACAAGGCAGAGCAATGTGGTGCTGCCCACGAGTAGCTGCAGCACCACCAGCAGCACCACTAGCTCCTCCACAACCACGCACAGTGGGAAGGATGAGGGCAAGGGCGGAGCGGCTACAGCCACCAGCATCAGCAGCAGCAGCAGCGCACCTTCAACGCCGACCACGACGACAGTCAGCAACGGGATGGGGATTGGGATAGCCACCCTGGCCAGGGCAGGGAGCACCACTGTGACCACCACCACGACGACCACCAGCAGCAGCACTGCGACGACTACACCCACAACTACCACTACAACGACAACGAGCATCAGCAATGGGAGCAGCAACGCGGGAGGGAAGGATCTGCCGAAGGCCATGATCAAGCCCAATGTGCTGACCCATGTCATCGACGGATTCATCATCCAGGAGGCCAACGAGCCCTTCCCTGTGACGAGGCAGCGCTATGCTGACAAGGACACTAGCGACGAGCCGCCAAGTGAGTTTTTTCCCCACTTTCTTCCTTCCTTCCCGATACTAATCCCTGTTCTGCTCTCGTTCCCACAGAGAAAAAGGCTGCCATGCAGGAGGAGGCGAAGCCATGCGGAATAGCCACCGCAACGCCAGCCACAGCCACAGCTACAGCCACGACCAAAACCCCGTCCCCCACAGCAGGCGGTGGCAGTCCGACGGACATGGTGGCCTGCGAGCAGTGCGGCAAGCTGGAGCACAAGGCGAAGCTCAAGCGGAAGCGCTTCTGCTCGCCAGGATGCGCCAGGCAGGCGAAGACTGGCGTCGCAGGCATTGCGGCTGCAGCTGGAGGCGGAGAGAGCAATGGAATGGGAATGGAAATGGAAATTGGAGGGATTGTGGGAGTGGATGCCATGGCGCTGGTGGACAAACTGGACGAGGCCATGGCCGAGGAGAAGATGCAGATGCAGACGGACGCACTGCAGGCGCTGCAGCCCGAACCGATGTCCCTTGTGCCATTGTCAAGCAACACGGAGGTGCCACTGACGTCCCTTCCTGTCCTGCCAGTCATGGCAGGCACCCCCGTTCCAGTCCCTCCCCTAGTTGCAGTCGCACTCGCAGTTCCCGCTTCCGTGGCGCTGCCTGCGACTCCGTCTCCGGCTGCCACACCACCAGCTGCAGCGGTGGCGCCCCAGCCACCAGTACCAGCAGCAGCATCCTCCTCGAGCGCAGCGGGCGAGCGTTCGCCCATCTGCAACTGGAGCGTGGACGAGGTGGCTGACTTCATACGGAACCTGCCAGGCTGCCAGGACTATGTGGACGACTTTGTCCAGCAGGAGATCGACGGCCAGGCGCTGCTGCTGCTCAAGGAGAATCACCTGGTGAATGCCATGGGGATGAAGCTGGGCCCCGCCCTCAAGATTGTGGCCAAGGTGGAGTCCATGAAGGAGGTGGTCCCGGCGCCGGGCTCTGGCGAGGCTAAGGAGGCAACGGCCGCGGGAGGAGCTCAATAATACCAGCCGGATGCTCCAGCCGATGCAGATGACATTCCCATGCCCTCCTACTCGACATCTCCGCCACCGTTCTCGCTCCACCGTCTCCGGCTCACGTACGGATCGAGGCAACGGAGGGAATTGTCAGAGGGAACTGGGCTGCTGGAGAAGGTGGAGGGAGCAGCAGGGCACTGCGCTCGGTGATTGTGAGTCGCTCGAGTCCACGCAATGGAAATTAATGAAAACATAATAAGATTAAGTTGAAAGGCAGCCACATGTATGATAGAGCGTAGACTTGGTGCTGACCAGCCGGAGGGTGTCAGCCAGCGAATCCCTAAACAGAATATTGTACAGATTTACTCGATCTAAGACTTACACATAGGCATAGGCATAATTTATTTAACAATTGTAAATCGTTTCTCAGTAAAGGGTATTACTACACTGAACCTAGAATTAGCTACGAATAATATTTAATATTAGCGCCTAAGCCCAGAGCCGAATTGAGCATTGCAATTGAACAATTAACTATTAATAGTTAGCATTACGACTCCATACATGATAGTACATATATAGATAGTTAGGATCGATGAAACAGTGGCAGAGCAGGGACCGTGGGGGATTGTGTGCCTCGAGACTCACACGTGGATGGCATTCATGATGCCATTTCTTTTAATGTATTTTAATTGCTGGAAATATACACATATTTCACGACATAAATGTACTTACACTTGCAGACCAGAAACTCAATATCGGAATATTTAGCCTCCAACATATAGTATTTTCTATAGTCCTATCCATTATAGCAATCGGATAAGGATTTTAAATTAGATATACCCTGGAAGAGGGTAAAGAAAGAGATGCCTAGAATTATGATAAATTTTATAATAACCGCCCATGCCCCAAACAAAAATGTAAAATATTTATTCATGTGGTCGTATTTGTATTGTATTTGTTTGCTCAAGAAATAATAATAATAGCTGTAAGACAAGCCCAGACATAGCATAATCATTGTACTCGTCGGATTATGACTCTGGTATAGGCATCCATGAGTAGACTAATATTTGATAGTATATCCTCTGAAATCCATTTTTAAGCAAACCCAAAATGTCATCACAAATTTTAAATGTAATTGATAACATTAGCTGAGAGAGTGGCAATTGTGCAGCAAGTAAAAATGGCTCTTGCAGGTGCTATTGAGTATTATGTTTATGCATATCGTATGTGTATGCATTTTATATCAATCTTCGCGTAGATCCCTGTGGAATAGTCATTATCAAGAACTAGTCGCTTGACATTCGAAAATCAAATCATAATTAACTGAAATTGTAAAAAAGCCCAGCCATATGAAATTGTTCTATCAAAAAATTGAAATATTCCTGTTTAATTTTGATTGAAACAAAAAACCTAGCAATAATCGTTATATACGGTCCCTGGTTCAGAGTTCTCGCTGGAGCATAAATTCTTGAAACCATCTAATTGTAAATTCTAGTATTTTGCTAGCCCTTTTTGTTTAATCCTATTAATAAGCATTTTTTTTACACAAACTTTTTTTTTGCTATTGCTGAATAAAAAACATTTTACTGTACTATAGCGTAATAAATGTGAATACAGAATTGAATGTAGTTATCTTTTGGCGGATCCCTCTGAAGCTGTGGCGGGCTATGCAACGACTATGGCAGTCGACAGATTCGCTTGTGCTCGAGCACAAGCCAAACATGTCAAGCTGGCCACTATGACACTGGCGACTGAAACTGGCTGCTAAGAAACCAGCAACGGCGGCTGCTATGAAACTATCAACTTTAGCCTGTCCTGACCTGTCCTGATATTTTAGGCATGGACTAGAAAAAGTGAATGCAAAGCGGCGGCGGGGACCTGCACTTATCACATGCCCAAGTAAAATGAAAGAAACGGAAATTCAATTTTCTTCCTTTGCTAAAAGGGGCTGCTCATCGGATTAGTCAAATAAGAAGCTAAGCCTGGATTGGATCGAACTACAAGGTATGCATATATATATATACGTGTGAGTGCTCGAAATTAATTTGTCATAAAGAGATCACAATCATTGCAAAGGGTTCCCACACCGTTCTTATAATCCCTGAGCCTAAAATAGTAACCAAACTAGCACGTATTATAATTCCGATCCTTTCAATCTACAAAATATGCTTTTAATCCAATGAAAGATAATCATACATACACATCTTGTGTAACGAGCATGCGCTTCATTCTATTATTATCAAATTTGTTTCTGTATATCCTGTATATCCTATATCCTATACCTTACCATACCTTTTCCTTTTCTATAGTGGAAAGACAAGGCCTGTCGTTGGTAGTAACATGGAGTACATTTACAGCACATTTCGTCAGTAGTTCATTATTTCAAACGGCGTACAACTATCAACACATAACAGATTTCATTTTCAGCTTTTTGTGGATTCATTCAGCGTCTAATGAATAAATATACATATTTCTTTTTTGTATGGATAATATCTGATTATGACGTATTTTCTTTCTTCCCGCGACATGGTCTAATCCAATCCCCATTGATACGAAACTACTAATTTTCAGAAACCTTTTATTTGGTTGATTGGTTGAAAGCCCTTTGAGATAATCCAATGAAAATATTTTGTTTTCATAATTGTGCATAGATCGTCGTAATTTGATCCAAAGCGGATGGTACACCGGTTGCATATAGCATCTATTCGATTGATAGAACTGTTATACTCCCTTGCTGGCTGGCTGATTGGAAAAACTCACCACTCGTCTGGGCCACGCCCACCACGACTAAACAAGACCAGACATGCGACAGCAAGACAGAGAGAGAGTGAGTGACAGAGGGGGACATGTCATGCACGCAACAGGGTGTCGGTGTCCCTATGCCTATCCCTGTCTGGCGTGCAGAAACATAAACGACACTCCCACCCCCGAGGCCCACGGACAGCGCGTCCATTTTTTTGATTTGCACGTTCCGTCGGCATTTTGTGCGACGATTGGGCGGAAACGGAAGGCGCATAAATAAAAATGGAGAATATACATACATATGCATGTACATAGTACATACACACATCTATTGAGGAATGGATGTACAGCTAGATGTTTAAGATGTTTAAGTAATTAGCACTACTCGACGGCTGAGCCACAGAAGCTGGCCCGGAACATTGCATGGCCTGGCGGGGACCTTTGAACTTGTTCCATCTAGATAATTCATCATGGCGTGTAGCTGCTTCGCCTGAAGCTTAGCTTGGACTCTCGATCTTCAGCTCTAGTACGGCCGGCCAGCTGACCTTTGAGCCTTATACAAAAACACAAGCGGGGCATAAAGAATTGTTTTATCAATGGGTACGCTGTGGCAAGTGCCTCCGTCAGCATCTTCAGATTCTCATAAAACTGGTAGGTAGGCGCGGGAACTCAGTTCTGGATTGAGAGCTTGGGGTACGGTACCAAGGCGCCTGCGGTTCTGTGTACGGAAAATAATTTCCATGTGAGACATCGGGTTCCTTGGGCATGCACTTCACGTTAGTCTTGATGAAACCTTTTATACTTTGGCATTTGCGATAAACCACACGGTATACCAATTTTGAGGATTTAATTTAAAGCAGTTGCCAGAAATCAGCTCCAAAACCTCTGCCAGGCTGTGGTAGCAATTATTCTCAAGCCTCTGTGCCATGCCATCCATGGGCCACCAGGTGACCTTGTAACTGGGAGTAACTGGGAGCCTGAAGCCTTTTGTTTGCCATTTAATAGTGGCAAATTATGGCAAGGCTCATGAGACTCATGAGACCTGAAGATTCCAGATATAATTCCGGGATAGCTAATCAAAGCTAATTTGGGTTTGGAGGGAGAACTTTAATAAGATTCATTTACGGGAACACTTAACTTACTTAGCTCACGATTTTTCACATAATTTATCCGCTGGTCGTGGCAACCGTTCCTTGAAACAAACAAATAAAATAAACGTAGTTGTCAGGCGCTAAGCGTTCCATTAAATTTCAAAATGTATGCAATTCAAATGGTACTTGCCAGCCACTTCAACAAATAGATTCGTAAAAGTTTCGCACTAAGATGGCCATTAGGAAATAGCTCCAATACATACAGATCCCCGATTATACGCATTTACCAATATGATTAATGATAAAAATTATGATTGGATTGGATTTGGATTATTTAATTTATAGAATCGTGCATGATTTAATTGAAGTTTTTATATCAATGAAAATGGAGAAGTGATTGGACAGAGCCCGAGAACAACAACATCATAGCCATATGTTATGTAAGTACTTAAATAAGGTATGCGGAATGAAATGCGAACAACTGTTGTAATATAAATAATAACAATAACAACAATAACAATGTGTTCCAAGTCTGACCAACATCCATTTTTCACCTGTTTTTTATTATACTATAAGCTATTAAGCTAACCATGAGACTGCTTTAATGGCAACTTTTGATTTTTAATAATAACAGTCGATGTCTTTGGCTTAAGTCCCTTCTTAACATCTATTTTCAAACTTTGTCGCTCACAAATATTTTTTGGCAAGCCCACGATACGACTTTCCCGTCACATATTTCAGCCTTTAATTTGGCTCTAACTGAACGCACATTTTTTCCGGGCCCAGGGGCTCTAACAATTTTTTTTTTCCATTCTGAACATTCCAAATTATTATAGCAGAAAAGTAATGAAAAATTGTATTTTTCGGCTGCAAGTCAATTTTTGACGCTCTGCTGTTGCTGTGCTCAGAGACAGAGACATTACCGCGATCATGATGCAAATACATAACATATGTATATTTATAAGATGGTCCATTCCCTCTCTTTCGGGTCTTATTCATACCCGCACACATGCAATCACAGCGAAGTTTGTTGTTGTATTTGCATTTGTACGAGCAAAATATGTAAGTTCCGAGCGCGTTACGGGAATGAATCACCTTTGTATAATTTCATCATGACCGCCACTACACATAATCTAGAAGGCAAATTTTTGCTTTCGCTCATTATCGTGTGTTTTGTTTTGTTTTGGGCTTTCGATTCTTGGAACTTATTGAGAGAATGTTCAATTTTTTTCGTATTTAAGTATTGAATATAAACTATGTAAAGATCTGTTGCAATATACTTGTCTAAAGCATATTTTATGATGAGTCCTCCCGCTGAACGAATACTTTGTGGGATCTTTTGTCCAGTGCCTGAATGGTTTTCGATCTTTATTGGGAGCTCGAGACTGGACAAGTATCCGTAAGCCCGACCAGTGAAGCGTAAAATGTCCTCATGCTCAATTGTCAATAGTTGGCCACGTCTGTAGCTTATCATTAGCATAGACCGAGCCGAGTCCCTCACCCTTAATGAGCCCAGGGGTTGCAATTCGCCCATCATCCCATTAAAATATCTTTGGATAGGTTTCCTTTTGAGGGTAATTTTTAAATATTTGGTGGGGAAAATATAATCTATCAGCCTCTAAAATGGTGGAAAAGGGTGTGCTGTGCTGTGCTGTGCTTAGGGGTCCGCCGGAAGGGCAAGTGTCCGCGTTCAACCCCCTTTTTCAGCTAACTTGTTTGCTAGGCTCTCAGCTACTCCCCCTTCTCCCAATTCGAAATTCCTGCTCAAGTCTCACTCCGCTTGGGTACAGTCCGTGCAATTTCGATGGGTTGATTTTTTTTTCAAATTTGGAAGGGTGCAGGGATTAGCTCCTGTGCTCCTGTGATTTCGAAGTTGTATATGCACATTTTTGGGTAAATTGGAGTAAACTATTGAAAATGTTGTCATTTGTGATACAAGCGATTCATTTTAATCCTCATGCTAAAAATCAGATGTATCTAAATTTACGTAGGCAACGGTAGTCAAGGTCGACACTTTGTTAGTTGATTATGGAAAAGGGTTTACTTGTGGCAAGTACTGTTCCCCCTTTACCAATCCCTTTTCACCTTTTGGAAATACCTTTACTAATATATTGTACAACACACCGGGGAGAAGCGCCCACAGCGGTCGCCCTGACCCATTGCCTGCCTTCTTCATCCACTGCTGCAAGGACTTCCTGTGTGTGCGCTACACTGCGCTACACTTTGAATGAAGGGTCAATCGAGAGGGGCCCGGGTGTGGGCTGTATATGGGGATGGGGTGGTTACAGATGAGAACTACGGGTGGAATGGAACATAGTTTTGGATGGCGCGGAATTTCAGATTATAGTTGTGGGGGTGATCTAAACAACGATTCATTGTCAGTGTCTGGCCACGCCTCAGAGCCATAAAAGTGCTATTTCGCTGATTCTCTGCCTCAGTCGGCGTCGCCGCCGCTGTCAGGCATCGACTGAATGATTTTAATGCAATAATATCACGGTTCTTCATTTGGAAAATGGTGTAGGAACACGACAGGTACGCGTGTGTGTGTGTGTGTGTCTAATTCAACTATCAACAGTGGGACAGAGACAGAGAGGCTGTAAGGCAGAGAGTGCGAGCGAGATGGAAGCATAGGTGCGAGCAAAGCACGCGCAAAGCAATTTACGCTCATTATACATTTGTCATTTTACGAAATGCAAAGAGCGGACATACACACACACACACACACGTAGAAAAATACCCATGCCCACACACATGTGTAAGACGCAGCGCACACTCGTTCGCTCGCTCGCTCGCTCACACTTCGACGGCAGCGACCCCCCAAATAACAAAACCCAACAACAATTGTGCCCCAACGAGTCTGTGGCAATTAATTTAAGCGAAAAGAAAAAAGAGTAGAAGAAGAGACAGAGCGCATGCTCGGGTCGGGTCTGCTTTTTGTACAGTTGAACGTGCCGCCAGGGTGAAAGAAGAAGAAGCAAAGAAGACACACAACTAATAAGAAAAAAAAACCAGCGCAAAAAACTTCAAGTGGAGCCCAAAAAAACCACACACACACACACGCACACGACTGTAGCTCGGCAAAGCTCAGAGCGAGAGAGCATTAATGCTAATATAATCAGAGGGGGTAGAGTGGGGAGGCGGCAGCAGAACCTAGCAAGCGTAAAAATAATATGGCGGCGACTGAGAATTGAACAAAAAGCAACGGTCTCATCAACATCAGCGAACGACAACAACAAAAGCAAAACCAAAAACAACGACATCGGCAATCATCGACGGAAAACGATGAACGCTTGTGGAGCAATGCGGAGGGAGGGGGTACAGACAAGAGTCCACAGCAAAGCACACATACAAATACACTTGGCACACAAAGAGGTTACAAAATGAAAAATGGAATGCCAAAGACAGGCACAGTGGGACACGAGAAGTCGACGCGGTGTAAAAGAGACTAATGTACTGCAATTCTGGCATACGATTTCGCAATGGATGACATAATGTTGAAAAATATATTTATGGCGGGTGATTATTATATATTTTGTGATAATTATATTTATGCGCTAGTACTATATATATACTAAATAGATAATCCGTTTTTTGAGCGATTTGAATTGTAATTGCCCCACTGTGCTCCCGCTGACGCCAACTGCAGCGTGTGTCGTTTGCAGCAGAACAAAAAAATGCAATCCAAAAACAATCGAACGCATGCCACTGTACGACCGAGCGAGCAAGCAACAAAATATTTCACTCTGGGCTCTGCTGCGCATACGCTACCCTCGCCCCGCCGTCGCAACGGCTGTGATCGACAAGCAGAGCTAATAATAAAATAAAGCTAAAGCCGAATGGAACGACCGAAGGTGTGGAATGGGAATGGGTAGCAGCGGAGCGGTCGTGGCAGAGCAGGGGAAGGGAAGCCAGGTAGGCCGTTGAGCCACAGTCACGATGGTGGTGGTGGCGGTGGTGAGTGACAAATGCGAAATGAAAAAGAAGATGAAGTATAGCAGGCAAGCCAGCAACAAACAACAATCGGAGGCAGACGACAGGGTAGACATTCGAGTGTACAGACACAGAAAACTGGATTCTCGGCGGTGTTGTGTTGTGTTGTGGATGATGATGAGAATTCGTCGGGGTGGTTGAGAGCGTGCACCGCACACAGATACAACCACACACATGCACGCCAGCTGTAGCCTCGTTTTTCTGCGTCAGTGTGTATCTGTGTGGTGTCGTTCGTCGTTTCGTTTGTTTCTTTCCAACCCCGACAACGATAGCGAGCTGAGGCCGTCGCAGTCACACTTGGTACTCGATTGCGTTGCTTCTACTGCCATTTCACTCGCACCTGCGATTTTCAGTATAGAGAAAAGTTATCGCTGTGTTGCATGGGTGTGAGACAAAACTGGTTTCTTTCGCATGCCCCAGCTGCTGCCCGCGTCGCGACGACTGCCCCGCACTCAAACACAAACCAACACCAACACATGCGCACTTCATTTTGTTTCGCAGCGCTGCTGCTGCCGCTGCCGTTGCCTCTGCTGCTGCTGCTGCTGCCGCCGTGTGTCTATCGTCTGCGCGCGTCACAGTCCTAAAATCCACTTGGCAGCGTTCGGTATTCGGTATTCGGTCTGTGCTTCGACCCCGCGCGCAATCTCGGGAATACGAATACGCTGTTGCTGTACGCTGTTCTGTTCCATTTGTTGTACATATTAGATACTTTTTTTGAATTGTTTATAATGCAACGCAGAACTAGTGTGTGGCACCGAAGAAGTGTATGCTAAGGCAACAAAACGAATGAAAAGCCAGCCATGGTGTCGCGAAACAAATGTGTGTGCAGGCGACGCGTCGCTGCCGACGTATACAGACAGCGGGAAAGTGTATTGTGAGAGAGTAACCGAGGAATAAAAACAACAATCATATTAATGCTGAGCGGCGTCTAGGGTTGTCGCCGTTAAATTTTATGTAAGATCGCGTGCACAGGTGCCCCCAACTCTGGCCCCTTGCCTTTGGACTCCTAGCATATTAAATACACTGGAAAAAAAAAACGGGGGAACACTTTGAGAAGGAGCAGGCAGCACTTTAGCATGTAGAAATAGCGAGACGACGCAGTCGTCTCTGCGGCGCATGCTCTGTTTCTGTTATTTTGCCCCCGCATTGTTATTATTCCCCTTTGCCACAGCCACTGGCAGTGCCCCTGCTGCTTTTTTTTTCTTGCAACTGAATTGTTGTAAGAGCTGTGGCAGACACACACATACACACAAACATGCAAAAACGGTTGCTCACACACACGAGCACGCACACACAGGGGACTGACAAAAACCAGTCTTTGAGCTGGAAGTTTGCCGTCTGCCCCATGCCGCATGCAGCCTGCCACCGTTGAAGATGCTGTGTCTGGCAGAGCGTCTGGTCCCCGATACCATGATTCCATGTTCGATTCCACTCCATCTCCAGCAGCAGCAACCCTGGAAAAGGGAATCCACCCTACCAGGCCACGCAAAAACACCCACCCACCCCGAATGCCAAGGGCAATCCTCAACGCTCAATCCTAACCCTTATGCTATTCCATATTTTTTTTTGTGGCTCTTATTTTCTGTTTTTTATGCGCTTGTCAGGGTGGGGGGAATAGAGTGGTCGGAGAGGAACCATCTATGGGTTATGGGAAACCTCATCAGCATTTATTGCCTCCAAACAGTATGCCAGACCTGGGATCGGGAGCTAGAGCTGGAGCCGGAACCGCTCCTGGGGTCGGGGGCAGCAACTGTCAGCATTTTGCACATCGAAAGGTTGTCTCCAGACAATCCTATTTCCAAATTAAACTCTGCATTCCAATCTCAATCCCAATCCAAATCCCGAAACCCCGAGTCATGCTGTAGATTCGGTTGTCGCCGCAGCTGCGTTGCTAAATTTCCTTTGCTCGGTTTACCCGCCGGAAATGTTGACTGCAATTGCAAATGCCAGCTCTCTTTTTTCTCTCTCTCTCTCTCTCTCCCACTCTCTGTCTGTTTGTCTCTTTCTGGTTGCTACTCAACACACACTCCCACTCCTAGACACAGGCTCTCTGTCTCTCTCGCTCTCTCTCTGTCTGTCTCGATCCCTATTAATCTATTTTCCTGGCACAGAAGTCCAGCATGTTGCCAATTTTCATAGGAGCGAGATGCAGGCGACTCCTAGCTATAAATAGAAGGTGTCCCTGGGTGGGGTGTTATGTGCATGTCCATGTGAGTGTGTGTGTGTGTGCCGCCTAGTGACCTCTTTTGGCCGCACACTGGGATCGGATCACAGCACATTGTGTGTGGGTGTAAAGTGCATTTAAGTAGGTCAAAATGGGTGAAGTGCAGAACCAACCGGGCATCGGGCATTGCAAAATAAATGATGGTCATTCTAGGGTTAATCAAACCAAACTTTTGCTCTTCCGGTGTACTAAATATGCGTGTGTGTGTGTGTGTGTGTGTGAATGATCCCGAAATTGAGTTGGCCTCACAATTGTTTTTCTTGTTTGCTTTGTACTCTGTTTTCGTTTTCGTTGAAATGCATTTTTCAGTCTCTCCTTTTCTCACACACTTTGTGCTGACTTCATTCCGTTTCACTCTATCACACTGACGCCCGGCGTGCATTGCTCTTCTCTGCTCTACCGCTCTCTCTCCCTCTCCCTCTCTCTCTCTCACACTTTCTTTATCTGCCTCAGCTGCTGCTGGGGCTGCCAACCTGTTTGCATTGTACATTGTATTTTTTGTGTGAGATTTTGGGGCAACAAGAGAGATTATACCCCAAGATGAAGCATGCCCCGCGCCTTCGTACCCGTTCAAAGTGTGTATCTGTGTTTGTGTCTGTCTGTCGTCTGCCTGTGTCTGTGTGTGACTGTGTGTTACGTTTAATTTGTTTACTAACTTTGTGCGCTTTTCCTTCGTTTCCCCTCCACAGAGCGGACACGCAAACAGCATTGTCACCCCAGACAGGAGGAGCCACCACACTACCCCTCAAGGACACATCGAACATCAGCGAGAAGCCGCTGATCGCCAAGGAGCCACAGCGACCGCTCCAGTGCCTGGAGACACTAGCCCAGAAGGCGGGCATCAGCTTTGACGATTCCCAGGACTTGACCCAGCAGCAGGCAACACCAACCACAAAAAGGCGAAAGGGCAACGGAAACGAAAACGGTGACGGAGGAGCAGGAGAAGGAGCTGGGACACCGCGCACTACCCGTCGCACCCGCACTCCCAGTGTTACCCCACAGCACGCCCGACACAGCAGCAGTAGTCACACGATGGAGAAGGCACAGAGCCCCGCACAACAGGTAGCGTCCGCCACGACGGTGCCCCTGCAGATCTCACCGGAGCAGCTGCAGCAGTTCTACGCGAGCAACCCGTACGCCATCCAGGTGAAGCAGGAGTTCCCCACGCACACGGCCGGCACCACCACCACGGAACTGAAGCATGCGACGGGTCTGCTGGACGCCAGCCAGGCGAGCCAGTTGCAGCAGATGCAGCTTCAGCAGCTGACGGCGGCTGCAGCGGATGCAGCCGGGGGAAACGCTTCTGCAGGCGGTGGAGGAGGAGGCCAGGGCGGAGGCGCACCCAGTCCGGCGAACCAGCAGGGACAGCAACAGCAGCAGCAGCAGCACTCGACGGCCATTAGTACGATGTCGCCGATGCAGCTGGCGGCAGCCACCGGCGGAGTGACCGGCGACTGGTCACAGGGTCGGACCGTGCAGCTGATGCAGCCTTCGACGGGGTTATTCTACCCACCCATGATGATCTCCGGCAACCTGCTGCACTCCGCGGGCCTCGGCCAGCAGCCCATACAAGTGATCACTGCCGGGAAGCCGTTCCAGGGCAACGGCCCACAGATGATCACCACCACCACGCAGAACGCCAAGCAGATGATCGGCGGGCAGGGCGGGTTCGCGGGCGGCACCTACGCCATCCCCTCCAGCCAGTCCCCGCAGAC
>JAECWT010000215.1:5665000-5677500 GCA_018150885.1 Drosophila tristis | reverse complement strand
GTACCCAAGGTTCCAGTACACACACGCAAATGAATATGATTAGGTTTATTTATTTTAATGCGTAATTAGTCTCTTTTTTTTTACAACAAAATTCCTAAAAACATTTTTTTTTGTGCTATTTGCTAAAACAAAATATAAAATATCACTGTAAAGTGTTTCAAAGATATTTCATGAGTTACATGGCATGTGGGTATGGGGGTGGGGTCGCCGGCCTGTCTGCGAGAATTTTCTTAAATAAACTACTGGCAATGCTGCAGATGATCGGACAGATGACAAATGTGCAAGGCCATCCGAAGCTTTGGAGCCGCAGATGCACAAATTATGAATGAACTACAGAACAAAGTAGATCGGAATTCACGAATGGTTTCTTTATGTTCATTTTGCTGTTGCTTGAAGTACATTTGCCACTGCGACGAGCAGAACTGTACCAAAAACCGCTGCTGACAGAAGGAGTGCCCACACTCAACCTCACACCCATACAAAAGATCCGCCGTAGGTTGTCCAGCATTTGTGGGCACTGACTGGGCAGGCGGTTGTATTCTGATTTTAAAACGATGCTGGGATGACTGCAAGAAATGAGCTTAGAACGCCGAGCAAAAGCCAGCCAAAATGCATTTTGAACTTTTATTAAAGCGTGGAATTCTTCAATTCACGTTGAATTTTTGCAGAGGCGTGCCTTTTTATCAATTAAGCTATGGAGGAATTTGACGAGGCTTCTCCATATGACGATGGTCGCAGCTGTCCTCAAGATGGTGGTGGGCTTCCTGGAGTAGCCGCAAGTACAACAAGGATTCCTTTTAGAATATCAAACATTTTTATTCGGTCATAGGATAGCCGTAAGATAGATCAAAGATCGAGCTGGCAAGCCCCCCATCCCCCCCACGCCCACACACCCACAAAAAAAGAGGACACAATGATTGTTTAAGCTATTGTGAAAATATTTGTTTATTTTTGTTAAAACTTTTCTCGTATTTTGGAAATATCTTTAAAGTACTTTATATGCATACATGATTCTGGAATTTCCACCTGCTCTGCTCTGCTCTGCTAAATAATCCATAAACTTTGGTGATTGGTATTATTATTATTTGAAAGATTTAGCTTTATAATCTCCTGTTAGAACTTTGATTTAGATTACTTTAAAAAGTTTTGGTTTTGTTTTTGTTTTTGTTTTTATTTTCAAGCTTGGTAGTTTTTGTTTGTATTTTGTTATCGATTTGGATTTAAGGTTTTTGGTTTTGTATTGGTAAGGATTACGAAATTGAAAGTATTTCCTGTTTTATATTAATATATTTGAATAATAATGAATAGCCCAGGGGGCAGCTGGATATCTAAATCCCATTGATATTTTCCATCTACTCGTAAATGTCCTAAAAGGAACATTTCTTGCGCACCAAGAAAGTCTGTAATTCTCACTCTCTGACTTGAAGAGATTTGGGTATTCAGAGGGGGTACATGCAAACTATACAGATAGAAATCTTCACTCCCCATAGATCACATCTGAATGTTTGTAATTATATTTTGGTATCCTGTATGCAATCTCTTTAGTTGTAAAAAATAAAATAGATTTCCTTAAGCTGATGATCTCTGACTTTCTTTCTCATTCCGTTGTTTCACAACACACTGCTATCTAAAATTAATAATCAAAGCAAAAAACAACAAAGAAACCAACATTAAAATTATTAATCAATATGTATGTATGTCTGTATGTCTTCTAGATATTCTCATTAGATACTTATTATTTCTGGTGTGATTCGTTAGTTATTTATTAGTTTTGTTAATTGTTAATTAAAGCCAATTTGCATTTTTTAATTATTGGAGTCTATGTTAAAATTTGTTAAGCGCCTTTCAAATTTGCTCGCCTCGTGCTACCGTTATCGTTCTCGTCCTCCTTCTCTTTCTCTTTCTCGTTCCTGTTCCTGTTCTCGTTCTGATTTTTTATTTGTAATTAAAATTTGTCATTTGTCTTAGAAAATACTTGGATTGATGTATGTATATATATCTGGTATGGATCAGTTTTTTGTATATTTTTATATGTAAATGTGTTGTTATGGTGTATATATCAGTATATATTCAGTATATACGCTTGCATAATTGGTCAGATGTTGTGGCATTATTGAATTGTACATTCAGTTGATTAGTTAATTATCCGTTTCCCCTTTGAACCCTCTTCACTAATCTCTGCTTAATTTGAAAGCCTCTTCAAATAGTTTTACCATTACCCACCTCACATATCCTCTATATATTCACGATCATTATTATTTGTATTTGGATCATTATTTTTATTTACAGTTGTGTTTTTTAATGCACTTGAAAGCAAACAAAATGTCACAGCCGTACTCCTCCCTCATTATTTTTGTTTGTCTGTTTGTTTTGGTTTTTTATATTTTCCATCTGTTACGATCCCGTGTCGGGGATAGGCCCTTCCACCAACTGAATGCTATTGATACCCCGATTTCTAATAGGCCATTACATACATATACATATACATACATATGTATGCATGTACCTTATGATTATCGCTTCGATTCGATTCGATTCGATTGGATTTATTTTTGCTGATGATTAAGGGTTTTGTTTGCTGGTCCTGCTATATCTCTAAAATTTAAACACTAACTATTTATATAAATATAGTAGGTAGTGTTACCTATGTGTACGAATAGCCACTATACATATTACATATATATATATATATATATGTATGTATGCATATATATATTTATTGAAAGAGACGGAGAGGGCTGGGAGAGTGTCTGTCTTTAGCCTAAGTTTGTTCGAGTGAAACGAAATCTATTCGATCTGAAAGTGGGCAAGTGGAAGGGACTTATCTATTAAGCTTTGCCATCTCTGATTATGCACTTGATTGATTAGAACGAAATAACCACTGAATGGGGGGAGCATAAAAGATAAATACATTAGTGTACATTAGTGTTGTTTATCGATTTATTATTGGACGCTGAACAGCTCTTCTTTACCTTGGGCAATTTCTCTTAAACACAACGCATTCGCATATTCGCATTCGTATCCATACCTACTAACTATTTATTCCCGTTTTCCTATTACCTACTTGATATATGTACGTGTATATATATTGTAGAATTTGATTCAATTTGTGATTCAAGTGTGACGTGGTGCCTGTTTGGTGTAATGTGCTGCGGTCTGTCTCTGTCTCTGTCTCTGTGTTTGTGTTTTGTGTGTCTTTAGCCTATGATAAAATTAGCACCAATGCAATATAATGATTCATTCACACGCCGATCTCGGACATGGTTCATGTTCGTGTTTTGGTGTTGGTGTCGTTTGATTTGTCTTTTTTGTTTTTGTTTTTGTTTTGTTTTTAAGTTTTTGTTTAATATATTTGGAAAGAAAAGGTTGCCAAGATATGTGTTATTTACTACAATTTGCGTAGGAAAAAATCATCTAGAGATTACCATTCCACTACCGATTCGCGCCATAAGATATTCGTATCTGGAGTACCCACTAAAATCTCTGGTATGTATATGTATGCATGTGTGTATGTATATCTAAGTATTGTAATTTTGCTTTAAGATGAAAAACGTTTTCTAAGCGCAAGTGTTTGTGTGTCTGTGTGTGTGTGTGTGTGTGTGTGTGTGTGTGTGTAAGGATTACAAATTTGTTATACAAAAACAAAAAAAAAACGAAGAAAAAGAACAAACGGATCGTCTCGCATCCAATGATTCCTTTTCCATTTAGTTGGCTCTAAACACTAATCAACAACGTTGCCGATACACAGAGCTATATGCTCGTGTGCTCAATACATACTATATGCTTACGATACATAACCATATCCCCACTCGGCTTACATCTACACCACATATGTGTGTGTATTTTGTATTTTGTATGTTTTTCTGTTTGGATCTTACATGCTAGAGACTGTCTTATTCGTTCGCTTGATGAGTTTGTTCTGGTTTCTTGGTGTTGTCCTTCCTTCCTTCCCTCCTTCGCTCCTTGCATCCTATCTACCACTGTGTAAATAAGTAAATAAGTAAATGTCTATGTTATATGCTAGAAATTTTTGCTCTGACTTTGCTAACTATCGATTCGCGGATCACACTGCAATTGCTTGATGAAAGAAGGGGCTTTGAGGGGGTTGTGGTTGTGGTTTTTGGTTTTTGGTTCTCGGCGTGCATCCGGAAATTATTATTATTGTACCTATATAAGTCTGGGGCATATAAGTTGAAAACCTACGTCTCGACGGCACTTTCTCTGCATCTATAAGGATGCATGCCACACATATTTACAGCACATATGTATGCATGCATTTTTCTATAATTTGTTTGGTTTTGTCTATTACATTGTAATAAGTTTTTTTGTCTGGAGAGTCCTACGAGTTTTGTTTTTGTTTTTGGTTTGTTTGGTTTTTGTTTTTTGTTTTTTGTTTTTCGTTTTTAGGAGCAACAAAAATGAGGGGCTATCTGATTTGAAGTTCATTCTTTTGGGGAGTTTTGTTTTGTTTTGTTTGGTTTCTTGTTTCCTAAAATTGATTTAGCTGTCACTACTGCTGCCCGCTGGCTGTTGGTCTTCAAGTTATAAGTTGAGGACGCTGTTGCCAAGGAACCCGAGCATTATAGAGGACATGGCCAGGGGGGCCAGCCGCACGTTCGTGGCGGTGCTGTTGCCAGCCAATATTTCAGCACGTTTTCGCATGCGCTCCTGTAAGTCAAACGAATAAATAAATATCTATTTGTATAAATTATATTGTGTATTATGTAATACACACCTGATAGAGTTTATCCTCGCCAGGCGGATCGAGGCACTCGAATTCGCAGCAACGTTCACCCACTCGAAAGTTTTTGCAGAACTACGCAAAAATATGGAAAATCGGAGACACAATTAAGTGACATCGTGGGCAGGTAGTGGAGTATGGGGGGTGGGGGGCACTTACGTAGGGCGGATCACAGTAGATGGCCTTGCACCAGAGTGGTTCGGAGTGATAGCAGACGCACAGGCTGCACACACCGGGCCCGGGCACATACAGCATGCCATGGTTGACCTTGTTGCCCTGAAAGTCAACGCAGTCCTCCTCCAAGGCATCTACAATACATAATTAGTGTGGAATAAATAGAATAGAATAGCCTGGTGATAGTAGCTGAAGATTGTTCAATTTTCTAATGCTAAATGATTGGATTGCCAATGCTCCACTTTAATCCGGCTCTAGTCCGGCCCCTGGCTGACGGCTGATCCCCCCACAGTTCAGGGCAGGGGCTATCAATTTGAATGGCTCGTGGTTCAGCAGCTCCGATCCGAGCCGATCCGATCCAATCCGATCAGCCAGATAATACGTGTTTTGCGCAGTTTTTAGCTACGCGTACGAGCAGTGATTATTCCATTGTATGTTTCAGCGCCACTGGCGGGTTCCATAGCTCAAGGCAACATACAGGCAGACTGAACTAATAACTATTGGTCTCTGCTTGGGCGTAATGAATGAGTCTGCTCCCCAAGCATTCCATTGGACCCACGATGAAAGCCCTTGGCCATGCGGTTCAGGCCACTACAGGTGCATTTTTTATGGGTATTATTCTAACATTTAAAGTGCAGCCCAGACGCCTAAAAAATGACTGCAAACTGCCAGGGGACAAAACTGAACAAATGCATCAATAATTTCTTGCAAAAGTCTTTAAATTTCACTGAGACTTGAATTGGTTGGGAGATGCGAGAGATCGATGTGGGGAGGCTTTTAATATGTTTGCCCCGCGCACCAAGTCCCAAGCCTGATGGGTTTTCAGTGCAGCAGTCGAGACCTTTAAGCCTAGTGAATTATTTATGGGTGGGTGTAGAGGGCAGGCGTAGATGCAGTACGAGTGCGAGTCCGAGCACATATATAGCCGTACATAAATGAGCAAGTGACTGGTACGAGGAGTACGTATGTCTAATGCCAGTTCCGGACACTTTAACTGGTCCTGGGGCAAGGACTAAGGAACAGGCAGACAGGCAGACAGGCGGACAGACAGACAGACAGAATGACAGAGTCGGCCAGGCCAGAAAGCCCAGCTGGACGGACAACACACGATGAGTGAGCCAGACAACCAGCAGATCTGCCAGGGGTTTGGGGCATGGAATGGTGGCATGGGGGGGGCATGGCTTTCAGGCTGGTGATGGCGATGGCTGATGAATGGGTCAAGGGGCACACACAGGAATGTGTGTGTGTGTGTGTGTTGCTTTGGTTCGTTGCAGGAAACTTTTGAATGAAGCTTTAAAAGCTCTGCAACATAAAACGGTTGCGGTTGCATCGCATGTTGGAGTTCGAACGAACACACACACACACACACACCAACGGCGGGGGGAGACACGGAGCCATGCATAGGCGTCTTTGGGTCGTGCCGGGGGGGCGGGGGGAAACGGAGCGCACTTGAAAGGGTCGCGTGCGAGTCAGCGGCAAACTGCAGTAAACTTTTTCCTTTCACTATTTCTGCTGCTTCTACTTCTCTTTCTTCTGCTTTGTTTTTTTTTGCTTTTCCGCTTTTGTGCCAAATGTGGTAGAGGATGGCGGATGGCGGATGGGATGGCGGATGGGTGATGGGGGAAGGGGAAGGGGGAGTGAGTGCTGTGCTGCTGGGCCGAGGCGACATTTGGGCGGTTGCTGCTGCAGTGGCTTGTTCACTTTATTTGTTTGTTTGCCTTGCGCCTCGTTGCAGTTGCAACTGCCGCCACCCAACCACCCAACCACCACTCTCGTGCTGCCACACGTTTCGCCATTGCGACCAGCCTTCGCACGTGCACGTGCTCGGCCCGTCGTCATGGACCACCCAATCCCAGCCCTGCAAGATCGCCGTAGCTGCTCCCACACCAATGCGAAACACACAACAAAACACCAACAAAAAATCCAATAAAATATTTTATCTATCGTTTCAAAAAAAGCGAATTTTAGGCAATTTTTTGTTGTTTTTTTTTGTTGTTGTTGCATTTTGATATGATGTGAGGCAAGTGTTCCGGGACAGGCTCAGGCTCAGCCTGAATGCCTGAAATGTGTGCGCAAGGAATGCCTGGGAACATTTAGCGACAGTAAAAGCATCGCTTGGAATTTGTTCGTGTAAGAGCCTGCTTGAATAATTAAAAGCCAGCGCCACTCTTGACTTTTGTGCGCGCCAGCTGTCGCCCAAACAATTTAGCTGTGTCCTGGGTCAAAGTTTAGTACCAGCAGCCCGAATGCCCACCCACCCACTCTAACCTTCGTACGTTCTTTTGTGCTCTCGCAAAGTGCATTTCAGTGGCAGTGGCACAGCACAGCCAGTGTGGAGCAGCAGGCCCAAGCCCAAGCCGAAGCCGCAGCCGAAGCCGAAGCTAAATCTGCGGCATGCAGCATTATTTCACAATTATGTTTATTACTTTTTAATGCTTGGCTTTTTCACTTCCAGCACCTGACCCAAGCACCATGCGGGCCGAAGCCACTGCTCGCAGCTACACTGCGCGAACGCCAAAGGTCACACCTACTGCAAATAATGCCAGCAAATCGCTTGACTGTACGAACACTTTAAAAAACCGCAGACTGCAAGCTGAAAGCTTGAAAGTAAAGTATACGAACAGAAAAAACAAACCCTCGATGGACAGCGATTCATTTGTTTATTTTTAATTTATTTATTTACGTTCAGAAATTATTTGGCTGTTTGGCAAGAATTTGAACTTGACTACTTGGGGAATGGATTATTATGCCTTTCCCGATCCTAGAGCATTTTCATTTTGGTTTCAGTGTAGTTTCAGTGTGGTCTTGAACTGGGGGGGTCTGGCGGCAGGGCTGCCGCGGCTTACTTATAAATAGCTTTTGTTGTGACATTTACAAGCAGCACTGGTGCGAGCCCCCCTATGCACCCCTGCCTCATGCCCAACATCCTGCTCGAGTGGCAGCAATTTTTGAGCTGTGGATAGGGGGGCGACGCAACGGTACAGGGATTCATCCGAAATGCGTCCAAATTGGGAGCGTCCTTTGTGCTATTTTCGCTTAAAATCAATGCCAAACGACCCCGCCGAAACCCAACCGCAGCTGCAATTTTGCATGTGTATTAATTTCGCTTGTCCAGCCTGGAGTCCGGACCCGAGTCCACTCGATCCAATTAAAGCTGCATTTTCCACTCACTGAATGTTGACACAAGCAAAGTGATTCGATTAGTGATTTGGAATCTGGTGTCTCCTGCCACACATACGAGCATTTACATTGTAGTGCCACTTAATTGCCGTAGCTATGCCATTTCGATGCGCACATAAAACAATTTCAGTTTGATTTTTCGATATTGATCGATCGATTTCATTTTGATTGCGTTTCATGTTCATTCAGACATCCATTGTGCATATCGATGGCGCTTCAATTGCAAATAAATAGCAGATAAATAGCAGATAAATAGCAGATAAATAGCAGATAAATAGCAGATAAAATGTAGCTTCGAAGCTACAATATTCAATACAATTCGAAACGCCGAAGATGTTTGTTTGTCAAGGACTTTGAAAGAGCATTTGCCCTGCTCCTGGGAATCATTTCTACCTTTTTGACACTCGAATTCAACTGGCAATGCAGCTGGCAACTTTTGCGCACTGTCCGAGAAGTATTCTTGAAGAATTTTCAATTTCATTTGCAGTCGGCCGTCGAGTTGCAGCCACTTCAATGCTGGCAACAACAAAATTAAATCAAATGCCATTGCTGGTTGCAGCAAGCCCTTGCTGGTGCTACCCTCGCAAGCGTCCATAAATGCTGACAATTGTGGCCAGGCGCTGGGTGGCAGTTGCGGCAGTTGTGGCACAGCAAGGGGGGGGGGGTGTGTGTTGGCAAGTGGCAGGGTCATGGCGACATCGTTGACTGAGTGCAGCCATCAGGTTTTCGTACTCCTCCTTCACTGTAGTTGCCTGCTTCTGTGGTTTCCGGGCCACACCGTACACACGTGAGCGACGCACAGTGGCACAAGGCACCCCCCCCCAAAAATGTGTGGCAATACTTTGAGTGTATTGTAGATCGGAGGTGGCTCTTTCAGCCCTTCCAGGATCCGTCAAACTTTACAAATGCCACTGAAATTTGGCCTCAAAGAGGCGGCAAAAATGCTTCGACGTCGCGATCTCGGCTTGGGCTACGCCCATTACAATCAAAGCATTATGACTGAATGGCAGGCTAGTCTCAAAATGAGAGAAATCACTTAAGGTCCTGAGACCTGAGACCTGAGTATATGTGCAGTAAAAGAGACAAGACAAGCTTTTCCCTAGAAATTTCTAGAAATTTGCATTTTTTTTTCCATTTAGAATTAATGAATGGAATTAAGAGTGGCTGCTGAAGCGAATCCCACTGTTCGCTGTCTGTCCCTCACTAACGAGACATTCTTTCTGTCTGTCTGTCTGTCTCTCTGTGTGTGACTGACTGAGTGTTTTTATGCATATATTTTTTTGCGTTGCAGCAGCAGCAGCGGCAAAAGAAGGAAGTGTTCGTTGACTTTTGTTTTGGCCATGGCTTTTGGAAAGCTGTTAACGGAACCAAAGATTATAAGACCATTATGAGTGTCATGCGGGGGCTGGGTGGTGGTGGTGCAACGTAATTAGCACGGTCTTTGTCTCCGTCTCCGTCTCCGTCGTTGTCGTTGCCTTCAATGTCTACCCTTGCCACACACATTGTCACTGTCTGTGCGCACGTGTCGTCGGTTGGGCCTTAAGCGGCATGTTTTGAGCATCACAGATTTGCAGGCCCTGATGCAGGCCTGGGATTAGACAGTGAATGATTTGATTGCCCAGCTGATTGCATCGTTGAGCATAATCAACCCCCCTGGTCAGGGACAAACACACACTCAACGGCTGAAGCCTATCAGCACACTCAACGGTCGATTGATTGCACACCACCAGCCCCACACAGCACCACCCAGCCCCACCCTGCACGGAGGAAGAGAGCCACCACCTGACCAGAGTCGACGCGTCGACCCATTGTACGTGTAATTAGTACGAATCCAATCGATCGATCGCCGGACAGCGACAGTGCCAGTGACAGTGACAGCGGCCTGGGACCACTTTATGTAAGCCTGCGCTTAGCGCTGAATTAACCCACGGACCCACAGTGTAATTAATTGGCCGGAGGCGCCTCCACAGATGGCATGCTGCAATCTGGAAATCTTACAGCGGAGAGCAAAATGTTCGGAAATTTGGCATATCCAAGCACGCTAAGGGCTGTCAGAGAGGTGGCCTGCATTGCATGTGCAAAGTCAAGGCTGTACACAATATCGAATGTCTAACAAGCAAGCTCAAACACCACGCCACACCATGCAGCGCACTCCGCCAGATTTCACCTTAGCCCTTTGACACTCGGTAAGCAGCCGAGCAGTCGAGCAGCCGAGCAGCCTTCTGCATAGGTTTGCCCATGAGTCGGCCGGCACTGGCTGGCACATAAAAACGGAAAGCAGGATCATCAAATTTGATTGAGCACTCGGCCACAGTGAAGACTCTCCAGCTAGCTAGATAAAAGCGATTTGCATCGATTTATCTGTTTCAGTGGCAGCAGAGCACGGGAAACGGGTTTGGCCCTCAAAGATCTTCATATTAATTATCAGAAATCGTAAATCAGAAAGTGCAAAGTGCAAAGTGCCAACAAAAAGGGCACTTGCTTTACGCTTGCACACAGCCAGTGTGCCCTTCACCTTGCCAGTAGAGTGCAGGATTTACTGTAATAATTTTATTGCCAACTCACTGCCGATTGGCCCCGCCACCCACCCAAGCACCCAAGCAAAGCAACAAAATAACAGTCGCCGACAGGCTGCCTGCCAAATGCTTGCCAGAACAGGAGAACAAAATAAAGTGCGGGAAATATTCTTTGCTCCAAGAATCGTCAGCCATTGTTCGTTCGCCTTCTAATGCGTGTGACGGGCGACGTGAATGTAATTTTTGGCGATAATCAGCCGGAACAAAAAAAAATGTTGTTGCCCCCCGCCGCCGCCTGGGCTCCAGCATGCGATTGGATTCGATTAAGGTTGTGACAGGGAAAAAGGTGGCCAGAGAACGGGGGCATGCAAATGAGCGACACACACACACACAAACAGTTAAGTGTGTGTGGGAAAGAAATGCTTGCAAATTGAGTTTTTCTTTTTTTTCCCTCGATGCTCATTATAGGCGCCCCCCGCCCCGCCACACCATGATCGAACCCAGTCGAGAGTGTGGGAAAGGCAGAAAAGTCACCAAGAAATGGCATGTTCGCGGCGGAGGGGCCACGAAGCATTTAATACCCTCTTTGAAGTGATGGCGCTCATCTTACTATGTGTTAATAATGTGTATCTGCGCCACAACACACAATTTAAATGACTTAAACTTAAAATAAGTTAAATTGAAAGTCAGATTAACTGGGGAAAAACTTGTGCCCTGCTGGCAGCTATGGTAATGTTTGCCACGGAATCGCGACACCCCAGCCAGCCGATGCTATAGGGCACATCAAATATACATAAATATATAGGGAGCAAAAACAGTAATTACCTGTGAAGGGGCAGAGGCAGCCAAGCAGGCAGAGCAGGGCCAAGAGCAGCCAGGCTGTCGCATTCGATGGCAGCAGCAGCCACAGCGACGTCATCGTTGGCATCGTTCGCTCTTCCAGGCTGATCGCCCAGGCCCGCTCTTGCGCCCGTCTCCGTCCATTGGGTGCAGCCTACTTGCTGACGACGACGACGTCGCCTTGTCGTGTCGAGCCCATTGATTGTTGTTGTTGGTGTTGTTGTTGTTGCTGCTGTGCTCCTTCGCCCTCTTGTTACTGCTGTTGTAATTGTTGGCGCTATCCTTGTTGCTCTTGCTGTTTTGATTGGAATCGCTGCTGCACGTGATGCTGCTGCTGCTGCTGCTGCAGCTGGTACGGCCTCTGCCTCAGTCTCTGCTTGGCCTAGTGGGCGCCGCCACGTCGCTGCAGCTGTCATTGTCAGGCGTTGATTTTGAACTTGGCGGCGGCGTGTGGGAGCTGCACACTGCTTTTCGGCTGAAGTAAATACTGCTTCCTGCACTGCTTCTTGTGTGTTGTAACTGTGTGTGATTATTGGAAACGATTATTGTGGCTACCACACAGTGTAACGTAATAAATGGAATGCTTCTTGCTGACTGCTAACTGGGTATTACCCCCCCATCCCTCCTCCTACATTTCTTTATTATTGTTTGCACATTTAGTGCCACTGTGCAACGTGGCTGCTCGTGTCGACAGATAGTTTTTGGCAGGCAAGCAGGCAAGCAGGCCACCTCTTCTTTGCATGTGTGTGGGTGTGTGGGTGTGTCGGTGTGGCTGTGCTTGTCTCGTTCTGGCTTGCAGTCCGAAAGCGGATCAGCTGTTTAACGGGTTCATTGTTTACCGTTTGCTTCTCTCCATTCCGTTTGGTTCTGCTGCTTCTGCTTCTGCTGCTGCTGGTGCTGCTGAGATGATGCTTTTGCGGGAATTGCGGCTGCCAAAAAAGGAGAAATGTTGCACACAATGGCATTTTCCGCAAGAGCCTCAAGAAGGTGGTGGCGTGTGGATGGGCGTAGGGGACGGCAGTGGCAGTGGCAGCGGCAGCCTGCCGACA